>CAUYQU010067476.1:0-47388 GCA_963574635.1 Cheracebus regulus | reverse complement strand
TTCTGGTTCTAGGTCTTTAAGGAATAGCCACACTGTCTTCCACAATGATTAAACTAATTTACACTCCCATCAACAGTGTAAAAGCATTCCTGTTTCTCCACAGCCTCACCAGCATCTGTTGTTTCTTGACTTTTTAATAATCACCATTCTGACTGGCATGAGATGGTGTCCATTGTGGTTTTGATTTGCATTTCTCTGATGCTCAGTGATGTTGAGATTTTTTTCATGTTTGTTGGCCAGGTAAGTGTCTTCCTTTGAGAAGTGCCTGTTCATTTCCTTTGCCCAGTTTTTATTAGGGTTGTTTTTTTTGTTTTGTTTTCCTGTAAATTTGTTTAATTTCCTTGTAGACTCTGAATATTAGACCTTTATCAGATGGATAGATTGCAAAAGTTTTCTCCTATTCTGTAGGTTGTTAAAAGAAGCTTCTTAAGACACACAAACAACCAACAAACATGAAAAATGCTCAATCATCAGAGAAATGCAAATCAAAACTACAGTGAGATACCACCTTACACCAGTCAGAATGGCTACTATTCAAAAATCTAAAAACAACAGATACTGGCAAGGCTGCAGAGAACATAGACTTATACAGTGAGAATGTAAATTAGTTCAGCCTCTGTGAAAAGCAGTTTGGAGATTTCTCAAAACAACTTAAAACAGCTACTATGTGACCCAGTAATCCTAGTACTTAGTATATATCCAAAGAAAATCCTTCTACCAAAAAAATACACACTCATATCTTCATCACAATACTACTCACAATAGCAAAGACATGGAATCGACCTAAGTACTCATCAATGAATTGGATAATGAAAATGTGGCACATATACATCATGGAATACAATGCAGCCATAGAGAAGAATAAAGTCATGTCCTTTGCAGCAACATGAATGCAGCTGGAAGCCATTATCCTAAGCGAATTAACACAGAAACAGAAAACCAAATACCACGATCTCCCTTATAAGAGGAGCTAAACAATGGTTACTCCTGGACATAAAGATGACAATAGACACTGGGCACTACTAGAGATAGGAGGGAGGGAAGAGGGCAAGGGTTGAAAAACTATCTATTGGTACTATGTTCAGTACCTGGGTGACAAGATCAGTCATACTTCAAGCCCCAGCATCATGCAATATACCCAGATAAAAAACCTGCACATGTACCCTGTGATTCTAAAATAAAAGATGAAAGTATTAAAAAAAAAAAAAGTACAAAAGATGCCTTTCTATCCCAAAAAAAGCAGCATTGCCTTTTACCTTTTTGGCATAAAAGTACTTCTTTTATAGTTTTCTACAAAAGAAGAGCTAGAATATCACTTTTGCTGATTGCTTGTTTTTGTTGACTTTGTCAAAGGTTAGGTGGGTGTAGGTGTATGGCTTTATTTCTGGCTTCTCTATTCTGTTCCATTGTTCTATGTGTTTGTTCCTGTACCAGTACCATGTTGTTTGGGTTACTGTGGCCTTATAGTATAGTTTGAAGTCAGGTAATGTGATGCTTCTGGCTTTGTTGTTTTTGCTTAGGATTGCTTTGGCTATTTGGGATTTTTTTTCTTTTAGAATAGTTTAATATATCAAAGTTAAAAGAAAAAATCACTTTTACATTATGTTATACATGTTAACAGGAAAGTTATCATCATCATAATGTATCTACTTTTCTTGAAAAAACAAAAATACTCGTAACTAAAATAAAGAAGATAAGACTGTAAAATGTTAAGACATGTAATAATATGATAGAGAGCAGCATTTTAAGTGGATCTCAAAGGAAGGATAGAATTTCATAAGTGAAGATTGTGGTAAGGGCTCTCATTTTTTCTAGTAGTTCCTATGTCATCACCTTCTGAAGATGGGAGTGAGAAAACCATATTTGGGGCCAGTAAGGAGATTGACCTGTTTGTAAAAGTGATTGATATGAGGAGCAAAGGGATTAGGAAGTGCATTCATAATCTGGGGCACCTACTATGGCATGGCAGTATTATTAGTGTTTATGGATATGGATGTAGATATGGACACAGTTATAGATACAGATTCTCACTTAGGCCTTGCAATAGCCTTTTGTAGTAAAATTAGTATTTCCCCCATTAGCACATAAGAAACTATAACTTGCCTGAGGTCTCACAGCTAATAAGTAGTGGTGGGGCCAGGATTCAAACCCAGGTTGTTGTTTGAGGGCTCCAGCACTCTCTCTGATGCTGTGAGAGCTGCCTTCATCTCCCGTGGAAGCACATGCACTGGCTATCAGCAGTGCACAAAGCAGTTCGAGTGCCCTTGACCGTGAGTATCTTAGCTAAAACAGAAGTTAGCCAGAGATTAGTGTTTAGCCACAGATTGCCTTACAAGATGGCATAATAAAGAGCTGAGTTCTAACAACTATATAAACAAACTAGAATTTTGCATGAATCCGCCTTACAGAAGGAAAAAATGTTAATAGCATCTGGTGGCTAAAAACATTCGGCTTAATCTCCTTATGGACTCATTATCTCCTTTGCCTAACAGCTGCTGGTAATAATTGACTAGAATTTTTCAGCAAATACAGAATCTGAGTACATTACGTCTAACTACACCATTATGTTACCACCTAGTGGTTAAATATAAACTAACTTTCCTTACTAATGTTATGAGGGAATAAGATCATATGCCACCAAAGTCCTTCTCTCCACATCATTTTTTCAAATTGAAATCATATCAGAGTCCATTCTCTGTGATGATCAGAAAACACCCCAGGATTTGCACCTGCTGAACTCTAAGCTCTATGAAGGAGGAATATATGTACAGGCATTTAACAAATATGTGTTAAATGAATAATTGAGCTTTCATTTTTCTTCTCAGAACTTGCACTTCTCTGAACCAGCTATAAGAGAGGTAGTTTCTCATATATGTAAAATAATAACAGGTAAATGTCTTTTAAGTATATCCTCAGGGATCATAAAGCTAGCAGATGAAAATTGATGTGGTCTATGATTTGATCATATAGATGCTCTCAACCCCTTAGTTAATTATATTGAATGACTAAGATGCTTTTAGCACTGTGCTAAAAGATTTAAGGGAAATATAATTCCTGGTTTCCATTATCAAGCTTACCAGGAAGATATAATATACCTAAACCAAAGAATAATGTAAAAACTTTATATAACTAAACAGAAAATGGTGAGTGGTGTAGACAATAAATATTATAGGAAGAGATAATAATAGAGAGCAATGGTGAAAAAAGAACTCCAGGAATGTGGCGGACTATAATTGCTCCTTGTTTTCCACTCCCATCCTTGTAAGAGTGTTATAGAGCCCTTCCCTTGTCTTGCCTCCTCATGGGTGAAGTATGCTTCCGCAGTCCAGTGCCAAGCTTGGCTAGGTGACTTGCTTTGGATAATGGAATGTGAGTAGAATATATACACTGTAAGCAGCCAGAAATTCTAAATGCACGTGCTTGGTTCTTTTGGCCTTTGCATTCCTGCCTTCTGTTATAAGAAAAATATGTCCTAAATGTACCACAGAAGCTTCCCTTAATGAGCTAGAAAGTATCAAATCTACTGAGTCAGATGGTTAAATGAGCATAATGGAAAGAAAACATTTCAGACCTGGCCTGAGTAGGTCAGGAGAGCACAAATAAGTTGCATGGTCCAGACTTCAATGTCACTAATTTCTTTTTTTTTTTTTTTTTGAGACAGAGTCTCTCTCTGTCACCAGGCTCCAGGCTGGAGTGCAGTGGCGCAACCTCGGCTCACTGCAACCTTCACCTCCCGGGTTCAAGCAATTCTCCTGCCTCAGCCTCCCGAGTAGCTGGAACTACAGGTGTGCGCCACCACACCCAGCTATTTTTTTTTTTGTATTTTTTAGTAGAGATGGGGTTTCACCATGTTGACCAGGATGGTCTCAATCTCTTGACCTCGTGATCCGCCCGCCTCGGCCTCCCAAAGTGCTGGGATTACAGGCATGAACCACCGTGCCTGGCCACTAATGGACATTTTTTTTCCTTCAACTTATTTCATCAGGGGCTCTACAATCAACTGATGGAGGGAGAAAATCTCAGGCCTGGTTCATAGATTGATTGTCTTCATATATTGGTACAAGCTGAAGGTAAATGATGTAAATGTTCTGGAAGGACAGTGAGGAAATGAAATCATCCCAATGGGCAGAACTTCAAACAGTATACTTGGTTATTTCTCTTGTATGAAAGGAAAAATGAGATGCACTAGGGATCCTGTGCAATAGACAATGGATTTACTGATCAGAGTGCTGGAAAAAGCAAGACTGGCATATTGGAGACAAGTATAGGGAAGAGGCATGTGAATGGACCCATTGGAGTGAGCACAAAGTACTTAGATCTGTGTCTCACACTGATGTCTCCAAGAGGGAGTCATCCATCAGTAACCTGGTAGAGATCCTCCTTCATTTACCAGACTCTTTCCTTGGCCACCACTTTGCTTGTGCATGGGTCCATGGTGTCCATGATAGCAGTGACAAGTGCTATGCAAAGGTCCAACAGCCTGGGCTCCTTCTCATTAAAGCTGATCTAGCTCCTGCTGCAGCTGAGTGTTCAATATGCCAAGTATAGCAGAGACCAATACTGAGCTTTGATATGGTACCATCCCCTTGTGGAGGCTAGTTAGCCACTGTGTGGCAAGTTGATGACATCAGACTTCTTCCACCATAGAGGAGGCAGCAATTTGTCTTTACTAAACTGAACCCCTGATTTACCAACATAGGGTCCTGCATAGCATCACTGCAGACCAAGGGAATCTACATTACCACTAACCAGCTGTATGTCTGCAGACAAGTTATTCACTCTCTCTAGGCCTCAATTGCCTCATCTATAAAATGAAGAATTTAATAGTAATGTTATGGGATCTTTGAGGGTGTCAGTATTCTGACCAAAAACCTCTGGGGCCATGACACCGTTGCACGGGTTTTTGTCCTGTGTCCAGGAAGAATGAGGTACAAAGACAAGTAAAGGGCGAATAAGATGAAGATAAGCTTTATTGAGTGTTACAACAGCTCAGAGGAGACCCACAGTGAGTAGCTCCTCTCTGTAGGCAGGTCATCCAGCAAGTGTTCAGGTCTCAGCAGAGAGGAAGTCCTGGAGAGGATAGCTCCTCTCTGCAACTGGTCATCCCAGTGTCTGCAGCTCTCAGCCAAGAAGAGACCCTGGAGAGGGAGAGGGTGGTTCCTCTCACATGCAGGTCATCTCTGCAGCTGTCAGCAGAATGGGTAGCTCCTCTCTGTTGCTGATTGTCCCATCATCTCCAGCTATCAGTAGAGAGGGTACTCCTCTCTGCAGCTGGTCGTCTGGTCCTCTCTCTTCCCTCTTCCTTCTCTGGCCATCCTCTGCCCTGCTCTGGCTGATCCCAGGGCTTTTATGGACCTCAGAGGGGAGGAAGTGAATGCCAGTTGGTCTATGGGTGGCCATGGGCTGGCAGAAGAGGATCCATGAGTCCCCACTCCAGTCCATCAGACTGGCAGCCCAGCTCCCTGCCTTGCTCTCCCTAGCCTAAAAGTGGAGCCTTACTGGGGACCCACCCACTTCCTCCCAGGAATCTGTCTGCCTCCCACTGCCATTCATGGCCTCAGGGCTTGGTCCCAACCCTGCTCTGAGATTGGAGCAGCTGCCAGTAGAGGAGAGGTGGCACTGGGCAGCAGGAGCAGACATTCCCAAGCCAGCAGGGTTTTACTTTTACTCATGGTGGAAGGCAAAATGGGAGCAGGCATCTTCACATAGCCAGAGCAGGGGGAAGAGAGAGAGGGGGCAGGAGCAACACATTTTTATTTTAAACAACCAGATCTCATAATAACTCGCTCACTATCATGAGAAGAGCACTGAAGGGATGGTGCTAACCCATTCATGAGAAATCACCTTTCAATAGGACCCACTTTCAACACTGAGGATTACAATTGCACGTGAGATTTGGGTGGGGACACAGATCCAAACCATATCATTCTGCCCCTGGCCCCTCCCAAATTTCATGTCCTTCTCACATTGAAAATACAATCAGGCCTTCCTAACAATCCCCCAAAGTCTTAACTGATTCTAACATTAATTCAAAAGTCCAAAGTTCCATCTGAGACAAGGCAAGTCCCTTCTGCATATGAGCCTATAAAATGAAAAATACGTTACTCCCAAGATACAATAGAGGTACAGGTATTAGGTAAATACTCCCATTCCAAAAGAGAAATCAGCCAAAAGAAGGGGGCTATAGGCCCCATGCAAGTCTGAAACCTAGCAGGGCAGTCATTAAATCTTAAAGCTCCAGAAAATAATCTCCTTTGACTCCATGTCTCACATCCAGAGCACACTGGTGTGAGAGATGGGCTCCTAAAGCTTTAGGTAGCTCCACCCTGTGGTTTTGCAAGGTTCAGCCTACACAACTGCTCTCATGGACTGTTGTTGAGTACCTACAGTTTTTCCAGGCAGGGTGCAAGCTGTTGGTATATCTACCATTCTAGAGTCTGGAGGACAGTGGTCCTCTTCTCACAAATCCATTAGACATTGCCTCAGTGGGGACTCTGTGTGGGGGCTCCAATCCCAGATTTCCCTTCTGCAGTGCCCTAGTAGAAGTTATCCATGAGGGCTCTGCCACTGCAGCAAGCTTCTATCTAGACATCTAGACTTTGCATCCTCTGAAATCTAGGCAGAAGCTTGCAAGCCTCAACTCTTACACTATATGCACCCACAGACTTAACACCATGTGGAAGCTGCCAAGGCTTATGGCTTTTACCCTCTGAAGCAGTAGCCTGAGCTGTACCTGGACTCCTTTTATCCACAATTGGAGCTGCCTGGATACATAGAGCAGTGTCCGAGGCTGTGCAGAGCATGGGGGCCCTGGGCCTGGCCCAGGAAACCATTCTTCCTCCTAGGCCTCAGGCTTGTGATGGGAGGGACTGCCACAAATTTCTCTGAAATAGCTTGGAGTCCTTTTCCCATTGTCTTGAATATTAGCACTTGGCTGTATTTTTCTTATGCAAATTTCTACAGCTGACTTGAATTCCTCCCCAGAAAATAGGCTTTTCCTTTCTACCACATGATCAGGCTGCAAATTTTCCAAACTTTTACACTCTGCTTCCCTTTTAAATATAAGTTCCAGTTTCAGATCATTTCTTTGTTCATGCATATGAACATAGGTGGTTAGAAGCAACCAGGTCACATCTTGAATGCTTTGCTCCTTAGAAATTTTTTCTACCAGATACCCTAAATCATCATTCTCAAGTTCAAAGTTCCACAGATCCCCAGGGCAGGGACACAATGCCTCCAAGTTCTTTGCTAAAGCATAACAAATATGATCTTTACTCCATTTCCCAATAAGTTTATCATTTCCATCTGAGACCTCATCAGCCTGGACTTTGTTATCCATATCACTATCAGCATTTTGGTCACAACAATTTGCCAAGTCTCTAGAAAGTTCCAAACTTTCCCTCATCTTCCTGGCTTCTTCTGAGCCCTTCACACTCTTTCAACCTCTGCCCCTTACCCAGCTCCAAAGTCACTTCCACATTTTCAGGTATCTTTATAGCAATGCCCCACTCCTTGGTACCAATTTTCTGTATTAGTCTATTATAGTACTTTTGTGAACTACTTGAGACTGGATATTTATAAAGAAAAGATGTTTCATTGGCTCACAGTTCTGCGGGCTGTACAGAAAACATGGCAGCATCTACTTCTGGGGAGGCTTTAGGAAACTTTTACTCAGGGCAGAAAGCAGGAGCAGTCATCTTCACATGGCTGGAGCAGGAGGAAGAGAGAGAAGCGGGAGGTGCTACATACTTTTCTTTTTTTCTTTTTTTGAGATGAGTTCCACACTTGTTAGGCTGGAGTGCAATGGCGCAATCTTGGCTCACCACAACCTCCGCCTCCTGGGTTCAAGCAATTCTTCTGCCTCAGCCTCCCGAGTAGCTGGGCTTACAGGCATGTGCCACCATGCTCAGCTAATTTTGTATTTTTAGTAGAGACAGGGTTTCTCCATGTTGGTCAGGCTGGTCTCAAACTCCCAACCTCAGGTGATCCACCTGCTTTGGCGTCCCAAAGTGCTGGGATTACAGGTGTCAGCCACCGCATCCAGCCTACACACTTTTAAACAACCAGATCTCAGAAGAACTCACTCACTCACTATCATGAAAACAGCAGCAAGGAGATGGTGCTAAGGCATTCATGAGAACCCCATCCCCATGATCCAATCAACTCCCACCAGTTCCCACCTCCAACACTGGAGATTACGGTCAAACGTGAGATTCGGGTGGGGGCACAGATCCAAACAGTACCAACATCCAACTTGCATTTTTTTCTTTTACTAATCTAATAATTCTAATGGATATAATAGATCACAAATTTATGATATCATTGCTTGGCTATTTTTGTTAGTTAACAATAAATATCTTTAAGCTTTCAACAGATTGTAAATCTTCTGAAGTTTCCATAAATTATAAATTTAAGTATCACACCAAATGGCCTCTTTTCCTCAGGTTCTCTTGAAACATCCTTTTGGTCTTACCTATATTACTTTCCCCTTTAGGAGCCACTAACCTTTGAAACTTCTTGTAAATTTAAAGGCCTTTGAAGAATGACATGAGGCATATTCATTAACTCCTTCTCTTCTTTCTACTTATTTCAACTCTGCTCCCACCTCCTCCTCCAGGAAGCCTCCCCTAATCACTTTAGCTCCACCCTGAGTCACCTGTGGGAAACAGAGTGAAGTGGTTAAAAAAAAGTTTCGGTCTTTGGTTTGTTTAGGGCTCACACACCAGGCATGAAGACGTCTCTTCTGAGGGAGAGATGTCTTTCCTCTTGGTGGATATGGAGTTGAATAGGTAATTACTTTTAAGGACATGTTCACCAATTTCCATAATCAATATGTGCCTAAAAAGATAAAAGTAGCAAAAATAAAAAATAAATACATAAAATAGTTTTAAAGTTTTAAATTTTATTAAAATTAAATATATAGTCCATCAAGGTAGTCCCCTGTTAAATGTTTTTAATACCCATAGTATCTTTGCCCCACCTCTGTCTTCTTTTTTTATTTTCCCACTGTGTGTCCATTGGTGTTCCAGATACTGCAGGAGGCACTTGGCACAGATTGGCTCATTTACTTCTCACCAAAGGGGGAAGTGAGGCTACAAAGGTGAGGGTAATTTCCCCAAGGCCAGTAAAACTCAATAGCAAAGTTGATATGAGACCCTTGATGTGTCTGATTCCAAAACCCAGGCTTTTTGTAATATGATTAATATGCATTTTTACAAATACAATTCTTATTACTTCTAATAATCCCACCTGATTCTTCAACATCCTCATAGTATTTTATTTTTTCTAGGGGTGCTACAAAGAACAAGTAGGAAGTGAATTCGTTCATGGGTTGCTTCCTAGTTTATTATTTTGAATTTTATCTCAGTATCTATTTCTTGGTGTGATTTAGATACTGTGATCTGTAACACCCTCGTCCCCTCCCACACACCTCCTACCCCGGGCTGTGTTCAGAGCTCCTGCCCTGCCCATAATGGACAGCAGAGGGAGCGCCCAGCCTTCAGCCCTCCCTCACTTTGCAGTGTGTGTGGTTTTAGGGTTTCATGCAATCCTTTCTTAGGTTTCCAAAGCACCTTTCTCAAAAGGAAAGTTTAAGAGAAGGGGAGAGGGGGAAGAAGTAGAAAAGATTGAAGAGACGCTCCAGAGAGACAAGTGCCATCGTCACTTAGGCTTGGTGTGGGAGCACGGAAATAGCATGAATGAAAAACAACAGTGTGGCCAGTGGCATTGTGTGGTGCCCGGGGGATGGCTGTATTTTTCGCACCTGCCTTGTAATATTTGATGTTATCATGAGAAGGGTGCTTCATCTACAGAAACCTCAGTTATCTCATCTGTAAAACAGTAGGAATGACACGTGCCCTGCCGATTTTATGGGAGTATTTCAAGGATCAACTAAAACAATGAGAGTGAGCGTGTCCTGAAATGTTAAATCTTATATAGGTGTGGACTGCCAATATCAATATGGAGAGGGGGGCAGCATAGAGTGGAGATAAGGAAGGTAAAAGCCAACATATGCTGAGTGCTCACCTTGTGCCAGGCAATGTTCGAAGAGCTCCATGTATACTAGGAAGTCTAAGATGGTAACACAAAGGTCAGAGACAAGAACTACGAACCATCCGCTTTGCTGAGTCACCCAGATGGAAACAGTGACCAACATTTTTAATAAAAGAAAAAATAACTGTCTTTGGAGATGAATAAACTCAGTCCTGCCACTAACTGCATCAATCCATTGTTACATAATATTTCTGAGTTTTGCATTTCTTTCAGTAAAATGGGAATAACAATACCCACTGTGATGCAAAAATTATATGAGATAATGTAGTTCCTTCCTTATTTTTCCCATCTTCTTTTTGCTCTGGTAGTTTCTTACCATTGATAGAGCAGAAAACACAGTTCCAAATTTTTGAGAGTGGAGGCTCCAGCCTCTACAACCTCATCCTATGGGGAACCATGTCCAGCCACAGAGCCACAATCCCCTGTGAGGTCTATCAGTTAGGACCAGTTCCACAGCATGCTCATTTCCCTGCTTACATGGATTTCTGAGCATGATAGTGCATTGCACACACCTCAACACAAAAACTCCTTAATCAAGAAAATTTTTCAAAGGAAAGATAAATTACTACATTAGGAGACTCTGTATTCTTATACTGAGCACCATTCACAATTGTCTGGAAATCTTGGTTTCAAATAACCTGCCTTACTGTTTATCCATCCTCCACTTAGAATGTGTCCAACTGAGCGTTCTCATTGTGAGGTTAAAAATAAGGTCACACTACTTTTTATAACTGGAAACTTCTTCTTTTAAAAAATTCTAAATTATTAAGTAGAAATTACTTTTAGATTAATTTGGTCTACATTGATGTTAAGAAAAATTATTCAAAATTTTGGAATTAGGCAAAAAAAGAACTGCATGCCCTTTCAATGTCAGACTGAAACGTTAACAGGCTCACCCAAAATTACTTAATTCTCTAGTAGACATATCTTTGTTTGACTTGCTCTTTATTATTGATTGGGTGCCAGACACTGTGAGGTTAGATAACTTGTAGATTTTCATTAGGTATTGATGCAAACAATTCCTGTACTATAGAAAGGAGAACCACAAAGTTATGGTTTTATTGACCAGTATATTAACCCGGGTTTGCATATAACCTGGCAACATTCTTTTCTCAGTGCCTAAAACTTCTTCAAATGATCTTGACACCAGCTTTACCATCTTGCTGATCCCCCCCCACCACCCTTTTTTTTTTTTTTTTGATATGGAGTTTAGCTCGTGTTACCCAGGCGTGAGTGCAATGGCACAATCTCGGCTCACCGCAACTTCTGCTTCCTGGGTTCAAGGCATTCTCCAACCTCAGCCTCCCTAGTAGCTGGGATTATAGGCGTGTGCCATCATGCCCAGCTAATTTTTGTATTTTTAGTAGAGACAGGGTTTCACCATGTTGACCAGGATGGTCTTGATCTCTTGACCTGGGGATCCACCCGCCTCGGCCTCCCAAAGTGCTGGGATTATAGGCATGAGCCACCCTGCCCGGCCTGATCCCCTTATTAACAAGCTTAATAAATCTTTGATGTATGTTCATTCCATTTTTGTATATGTTTTATTTTGTTTTGTTTTGTTTGGAGACATGCTCTTGCTCTGTGACCCAGGCTAGAGTGTAGTGGCACAATCTTGGCTCATTATAACCTTGGCCTCCCAGGCTCAAGCAATTCTTCTGCCTCCGCCTCCCAAGTGAGTAGCTGGAACTATAGGCATGCACCACCCTGCCTGGCTAATTTTTGTATTTTTAGTAGAGACAGGGTTTTACCATGTTGGCCAGTCTGGTCTTGAACTCCTGGCCTCAAGTGATCCACCCTCCTCAGCCTCCCAAAGTGCTGGGATTACAGGCGTGAGCCACTGCACCCAGCCAAGTATGAGTATATTTTTCATTTTTTAAAAAATTATTCTTTGACATTCATTTCTCTCCCCTGTATTTCATTACTGCATCAGTGAATAATGGGATAATAAAATCCCTGATTGTATATCACAGACCAGAAGTGGCTGCAATAAACAAACCGTCTGATTCTGTAACCACTGCCAGAAAAAAAATAATTAGCTATTCTAAAATGAAATGTATTATCTTTGGAACAAACAATCTCCATAATCTAATATGTCTACATCAAATAACTACTTTCTGAAGGTCATCTCCTCCTGTTCCTGAAGGTATATTTTGCAGATTTACATTCTAGTATAAATACCAGGAGGCAGAGTTACTCATGATTTCTTCATCCATTGAGCATTAATTTCTTGAGGGCATCCTATTTGCCAGGGACTGCTCTGGCTGTCAGGGTTGCAGCAATTAATACAGTAGACCCAAGTCCCTCTACCCATGGAGCTTACATTCCAGTCAGGAAATAGATAATAAATAAACAAGTAGATATAAAAGATGTCAGATGGTGTTAAGTACAATGGAGAAAATGAAGTGGAATGTAGGAGATAGAGAATGTGGGGCATGGGGAAGTAACTACTTTATAAAGAGTAATCATGGAGGGCCTTATCTAGATGGGGACATTGGAATGGAGAGCCGGTGAAGTGAGGATGTTCCAAGGGAAAGGAACAGCAAGTGCCCAGGCTTGGAGGACGAAGGGATGGGAGGCCTTAGTAGACACAGTAATAACTGTAAATTGTACTATGCTGATTAGAGGGATTTGAGCAGAGGAGGAACCTTGCCTTTTTAAAACATTCTGGTTACTGTGTTGAGAACAGGCTGTAGGGGACAAAGGTAGAAGCGAGGTGACCAGCCATGAGGTCATTGTCGGTGGCCTAGTGAGAGATGATGGTAGTTTACTCAAAGATGGGGATGGTAGAGGAGGACAGACTCTGCATAAGAGGGAGGACAGACTCTGTAGGAAGACAGAGCCTACAGGATTTCCTAGTGGCTGACAGGAATCAAGAATAACAGCCAGATCAACTGAAAGCATGGAGTTTGTACTTAATAGGATGGGAAGACTGTAGGAGAATAACTTAGGAGACGTGTCCAGATTTCGTGTTTGGACAGATTTAGTTTGACATACCTATTAGACATTCAAATAGAAATTTCTGGCAGAGTCTGAAACTTCAGACTCTGAACGAGTCTGCAGTTCAGAGGAGAGGTCCAAGCTGGAACATCAATCAATGTGGGTCTTATTTCAAACGTGGGTATTTAAAGCCAGGAGAACAGTTGAAATAAGGAGATAATTGAATCGTGGGGGTAGTTTTTCCCATACTGTTCTTGCGGTAGTGAATAAGTCTCATGAGACACAGTTTTATCAGGGGTTTCCACTTTTGCATCTTCCTAATTTTTCTCTTGCCACCACCATGTAAGAAGTGCGTTTTGCCTCCCACCATGATTCTGAGGCCTCCCTAGTCATGTGGAACTGTAAGTCCAATGAAACCTCTTTTTCTTCCCAGTCTCTTTTCAGCAGCATGAAAATGGACAAATACACCACCTAAGACCTGGAAGCTCCCACACTTTGAGAAGTCCTGCCTCTGTGGCCTAAAACAACATATACCTTCCATGTATTGATTTATGTCTTTGCCTGTAGCTTCCGTCTCCCTAAAATATATAAAACCAGGCTGTAACCCAACTACCTTGGGCACGTGTTCTCAGGGCCTCCTGAGGCTGTGTCACAGGCCATCATCCTTAACGTTGGCAAAACTAACCACTAAATTAATCCGACCTGTCTCAGATACTTTTTGGTTTACAGGACCAAATCTGCTCTCTTCCTGCCAGAGTGAGAACTCACTCACTCCCTTGAACGTCATTAATCTTTCATGAAGGTGCATACCTCCAGACCCAAACACCTCTCAACATAATCACATTGGCAGGGACAAGCCACATCCAAACCATAGCAGATGAGAAATTATATTCATGGGACCATTACTCTTCTATAACTTCGACAAGACAACTTGTTACAGTAGGTAGCTAGTCAAGCAAGAGCGGGGCAGGACAGGGCTCCCCCAACGCATCAGGAGTGTCAGGCAACCATCAGGTGATAGTCCAACAGCTGTTACACCGCCTCTCTAAAATGATAATTGGTCGCAGCCAGCACCAGGGAGAGGCAGTTTCCCAATAGATAAAATACATGAAATTGGTACTCAGCAGCTTCCAGTAAGATCTTAGGAATTGGGCAAGTGGGCTTGAGCATGTGCATAAGAGGCAAAATGGTGGAGTATGACCTTCCAGGGGCATTCCACCAGAAAAGAGAAGAAAGCCTCAGGTGAGCATGCGTACAACTCCAGTAAGCACACCACGCATGCTTAGCTTCCAAGTGCAAGCAGGACAGCACCACACCTGCTGGCGGCTCACCCTAAGAGAAGAATGAAGGGAAAGGGGTGCAAGATGCCTGAAGTAAGCCAGTATTTAAAATCCTAGGTTCAGGGTTAAACCAGGCACTTGACCTCCAAGAGGCCCACTTGGATCTCTTCCAAGTATACTTTCTTTCCTGCGCTAAAGATTTTTAATGAACTCCTACTCTGAAACTTGCTTTTGTCTCTTTTTTCTGTCAATGCCCCTCTGTCAAATTCTTTCTTCTGAGGAGGCAAGAATTGAGGTTGCTGCGGACCCATATGGATTTGCTGCCAGTAACTGGGATATTGGCACTGCTAACAAACTCTTTAACACTTGCTTAAAATTTTTCCAGATCAAAATTATTTTACAATGCTTGAAGTTTAGAACTTTAGGGATGCCCCCAAACATGTGCTGAAATGGATCTAAAATTACTTACAAACAAAAGTCTGGCTTTGTCTACAGATGCCTTTTTATCCAGGCCACTTAATTTTTGTAATTTTGTAGTTAGATATCAACTCTTCCTCTGCTGAAGTGATTCCAAAGCACTTAGAATCTTCCAGTGGACAATCTAAGACACCAGCATTTCACTCTCTCACTAGAGAAGTGTCTCCTTCCTAGCTCCTAGCGAAAGCTAGGCTGGGAGTAATGACCTTTAGAGAAGACTAAACAACAAGTAAGCTCCCATTTACTCCTCCAAAATCTCTAAATTCATTCCTTTGGTAAAAATGTGGACACTTAAGGGATAAATATTACATTTCATATGTTTATCACCTTACTTAGTTATCTTCACTGAGCCACAAGTTGTCATTCCCTCAGCTTTTCCTAAGAAACAACCATATTCGTAAGTTATATGTGTGTGATGAGAATTTCAAGTGATTTTTATTTTCTTCCATGAGTAAAAGAATTTTTTTTCTAATAAGAAAAGCAGTTTCCAGTCCAAACATATGAAGCGCTTAGAAGTAGTAACTCCCATCTCCACAAGAAAAAAAATGCTGAACAAACTGAAAATTAACCATTTTTTTAGATCCATCAGAAAATGGAAATCACAGGGCAAGTTGCCACCTCAACAAGTGGAGAGACGGGGGGATACAGAGAATCCTGGCTTACAGGTGCAGAAGCCACTGCTGGAGCCAATACAGATGGAATACTTGTCAGAGGCTCAGTGTGGACCTGCATGCAAGGTAACCTCTCCCCACCAGGGGAGAGTCAGTCACAGTGGAGCCTCCACACCTCCAGAAGTTTTACCTCCAGAAGCTCTATCAGGTTCTCAGGGTTAAAATCAGAGAAAGTTCCCCTAATGCTTCTGGCAGGGGGAAAGGAACAAGGAACCCTTTTGAAACAATCCCAGAGCATTCTGTTCTCAACAAAAGTCTGCCCTTAAGGAAAACTATTTTATCAGAGCCTAACCAACATGGGTTTTACCAGAGTTTACCAGACCTGGGGAAGGGAAATGAGCAAATCCAGCCCCCTCTTCCTGTCTCACTTAAGGGGGAATGGGAAGAAGCCAAGAAGCACTTGTGAAGGTCCCAGTCCAGGGACACAGGCTCACTGAGACTGAAACCCAATCTTAGGATTAAAGAATGCTTCTTCTCCCTCCAAATTCTAACACCATACCAATCAGGCACCTGTCTAGTAACAGGGGTTTACAGATAAAAGAAATGCAAGCCTCAGACTGTATTTAGGAAAGAGTCTACAGAAATCCAAAGATGACAGTGCAGACAAAAACACAGGCATGAAAGGGAATTTTAGACTCCAACACTACAAGCACAGCCTAACTCCCAGCCAGATTGTTGTTTCTCAACAACGAAAAAGAATTACAAGGCATGGTAAGGAGGTAAAAAAACAAAAACAACAACAACAACAAAAAAAAACACCACAGTTTGAAAAGATCAAGCAGCCGGGTGTGGTGGCTCACACCTGTAATCTCAACACTTTGGGAAGCCGAGGTGGGTGGATCACCTGAGGTCGGGAGTTCGAGACCAGCCTGCCCAACATGGAGAAACCCTGTCTCTACTAAAAATATAAAATTAGCCTGGCGTGGTGGTGCATGCATGTAATCCCAGCTCCTCGGGAGGCTGAGGCAGGAGAATCGCTTGAACCCAGGAGGCAGAGGTTGTGGTGAGCTGAGATCGTACCATTGCACTCCAGCCTGGGTAACAAGAGTGAAACTTCATCTCTAAAAGAAGAAGAAGAAAAAAAAAGATAAAGCAAGCATTAGAACCAGACTCAGATATGGCAGATAGTTGGGAATTATCAAAATTGAGATTTAAAATAACTATGATTAATATGCTTAGGGCTCTAATGGAAAAAGTAAACAATATGGAAGAACAAATGGGTAATGTCAGTGGAGAGATGAAAGGTGAAAGAGGAAATTCTAGAAATCAAAAATATCATAACAGAAATAATGCTTTAATGGGCTCGTTCGTGGACTGGACACAGCCAAGGAAGGAATCAGTGAGCTTGAAGATATGTCAAAAGAAACTTCCCTAACTGAAAAGAAAAAAAAATAACAGAAAATAAAAGAATACCAAAACTGTGAAAATTACAAAGGTATAATATACACTTAATGGAAATACCAGAAGGAGGAGACAGAAAGAGGAACAGAAAAAAGTATCTGAAATAATAATAGATGAGAATTTCCCAAAATTAGCGATTGACACCAAACCAAACAGACCCAGAAAACACAGAGAAAACCAAGCAGAATAAATGTCAAAAAGTTTACACCTAGAAATATATCTGTGACAGCTAATTTTATATGTCAACTTTATTGGGCTAAGGGGTGCTCAGATAGCTGGTAAAACATTATTTCTGGATGTTCCCGTGAGGGTATTTCTGGACAAAATTAGTATTTGAATCTGTCCTCACCACATAGGTGGGCATCACACAATCCACTGAGGGCCTGAATAAAACAAAAAGTTTTTATTGGGCTGGGTGTCCATCTTCTCTTGCCCTCAGACATTGGAGGTCCTAGTTCTTAGGCCTTCAGACTCAGGCTGAATTATATCACCAGCTTTCCTGGCTCTCCAAATTGCAGACAGCACACTGTGGGACTCAGCCTCCATAATCACATAAGCCAATTCCCTTCTCTTTCTCTCTCTTTCTCTCTCTCTCTCTCCCTCCCTCCCTCCCTCCCTCCTCTCCTCCCTCCCTCTGCTCCGCTTCTATATAGAGATACACACACGTTTTCCAGCCTCTTCTCATACAGGTGTGACCATGTAACTGATCCCAACCAATGGAATGTGAATAAAAGAGATGTATGTCACTGTAGGTGCAAGACAAGGGTGTCCCTTCTTCATTTTCTCTCCCCTTCACTCTGGCAGATGGAGAAAACCACAGGCCCCAGGTGGTACCAAAGCCAAAAGACGGAAGGAACACAGAACCTAAATCACGGCATCAGGAGTCACCTGTGGACAGAACCACTCTGGACTATTACATCAATGGAAATCACAGTTCTGCCTTTATGCATTTGGGGTCTCTTTGTTACAGTAGCTATAATGGTATGAAACTAAGTGTTATAATTCCCTTTCCTCTTCTAGAGAAACCACTGACTGTTCCTTAACTCTCTGAGATGCTGTAACAACACACCTCCTCTCCAAGAACCTCTAGGACCTTTCAGTGAACTGCCCAGAGCAGAATTTTCCTTACCATTTTATCAAGATGTCCCAGGAATAACTTCTGGCTTTATTGGGTAATATTTTTTTTAAAAGATGGGGTCTTGCTATGTTGCTCAGGCTGGTTTTGAACTCCCGGGCTCAAGCAATCCTCCTACAGCCTCCTGAGTAGCTGGGATTACAGATAAAAGCCAGCACACCTGGCTTCTTATTGGGTAATTTCTAGGGCTAGGGTTCATATCTTGCTCTTTCGCTGAAGTGCCAGAATCCCAGGAAAGAGAAAGATACAGTCAGCAGTGACGCTTCTTCCCCATTTGGGTCTCTCCTCCTTTCCTTGCCAACTAGGATTTCTTTGTCCACATACCTGAGGATATCTACCACAAAATGGTCAATTCTCCTTCTCCTGCTTCAGAGCAACCCTTTGAGGGCCAAGGTTGGGAGCCTTGCCTCTTGTCATCATCTCAATAAGTTATACCTTCAAAATTGCTATATAACAAGGCACCCCTGTACTCAGTAGCTTCGAATAATGATCTTTTCTAATTGTCACTGGTCTTCATATTAGCAAGGATCGCTCTGTAATGCATGCCTCATTCTGATGCCCAAGTTGGAGAAGCACTGACTACTTAAGCATGCTTTTGTCATAGCAGAGATCAAAAGCTCCCAGAGGTGCAAGGAAAAACTTTTGAGTCCTTAAGATCTCTGCTCAGGACTCACACACAGTCACTTCCCCCCACATTCCATTGGCTGAAGCTCACCATAAAAGCAGGCCAAGTGAAGGGGCATTGAAGTACATTCTGCTCATGACACCTCGGCAAAGGTGTGATATGTAACACTACCATAGGGACACTAAGTACCAAGACTATTAATTCAATCTACAGCAGTCCCTGAGGAACAGATGTATGTGAGCCAATAGCTATGCTGACCCGTCTGTGGAGCCTCTGCTGAAGGAAATCAGAAATGTGTATTCACTAGGGGGCACTACAGGTAGAAATGAATATTTTGTAAAATTTGGAATTTGAGGCTCCTTGGCATCCCTATGGTTTGTGTACTGTACCAATTCAACAGGAGGAAGGATGAAGTCAGACCAACAGCATCATTAAAGAACTACTATGTTGATTACATGGATGTTCTGTTGATATTAGCCACCAACTAAGAGAAATCCATCCTTTGGAATTACCAGAGTAATGCACTGTCTCAAAGACTGGATTCAATCACTCCCCATTCAGGCTCAGATGCAGTCTTACGGAGAATGGGAACAATAAAGAATGGGAACAATAATAGAGCTGAGGGAACATTAGGATGATACCTGCTTCAACTCTTTTTGCAGAAAAAACACCAGCAGAGAGAAGCACAATGACTCAGAAAACCACTTAAAACCACTTAAACATGAGTCTGCAGTGTATTGTGCCACACCAGCACCTTGCTCCTGGAGTAAGTCTTGTTAGCAATTACAGACCCATAGAAAGGTGGATCTTCTGACAGTAATTGAGATCATGGGACTGTGGGTTCGAAGTCAAGAATTCAGGTGGGTCACTGTTTCTTCCCAGGGACACCTAATCAAAGCCCATGAGAACATTAGGGCTCTCAGAGACTAAAACTCTAACATAGTGGGGTGTTTTTTTGGCTATCTCCTAACTGTATTAATTTCTAAGATGCTGAGATGCCAGTGAACACCCCTAGTACTCCCCTCCCTTCCTGATGCCCTCCTCACTTTCTATTTGAACCTGCCATGCCAATCAATTCAAGCTAAGATGTCACTCCTGTTCTACAAATACTTTATACACAAAAATAATTATTCATTAAAACAAAAAAAATAAATTCTAGCTTCCCTCCCAGTATTTGAACAATCTTTCCCACCCACTGATTAGATCTTCTGTGGTCTTGGGTTGTCAGCAGTGATTGGACTTCAGAGATGTGTATGTCATGCTACATTTTATGTATTAAGAGCGCACAGTGACCTCTCCCATGACAGAGAGAAATAAAAGTCATATATAAATAGTAGTCCCACGAAAACTTGGAAAGACAGATCTTTTCCAACAGTTACTCAGGTCTCAGGGACAATCTGAAGAGTCTGACGGACTCTCTCCTTGACGAAAGTTTAATCAGGTGTTAAGCCCTCTTCAGCAGACCTCCACCCGGGTCCCCTGACCACTCACCCCCCGCACCTCTGGCCTGCCCAGCTCTATTTTAGGAAGAATCCTGCTAAGTCAGGTTAAAGAGAAATCACCACCCTTGATATCTGATCAAATTCCTTATTCCCTCACCCTTGATATCTGATCTCCCTGGCCTGCCTTCAGCAAGAATCCTGTTAAGTGGGTTCAGCAAGAATCCCTCTAGGCGCTTTGTCTCATCTCAGTAACTTTCCATCTACTGATCCCTTCGTTCTGCTCCTTGGCTGTACGTCCCCAGCTGTCGTTACTGTATTCTGGGTTAGACCTCATCTCTCTCCCTAGTGTGATCATCTTTACACCTATAGCAATAACCCTGTATAAAGCCTTCCTTACTGTTTTAACAAGTGTCAGAATAATTTTTTCTTTAACAAGTTCTCAACGAAAACTCAAACCCAGAATCTTTTTCTGGAATGAAAAAGGCTTCAGGGCTTCTCTGGTCACTTTCGTTGTATTGTCCCCAAAGCTGAGAGTAAACACCTCCTTTGAACGTTTTGGAGAAGAAAGGTCCTTCTATACACCTACTTCGTCCAAGGGATTACATGCTTGGGATTTAACAGACAACAGCTACAAAAATCAGGAAGTTCCTTCTCCATCTATCTGACGAATTTCTGGACAGCAGCCTGCTGCCAGAATACGAATATTCTTTCCCAAAGACCCCTCCTCTTGTCCCTACACTCCCTTGCCGGTCTGGTCTTCACTCCCTGAAGCGCGGCGAGAGCGCCTGGAGAGCTCATCCAAGCAAGTGCACCCGCTGGTGACTGCAATTGAGCACATGGAACTGTGCGCCCACGCTACGCTCGGTTAAAATCAATCCGGGCTCTTCCTGCCTCGTCCACGCCGAGGTCACACGCGGCACTGGAAGCGGCCTGCAGCGGGCGGGGCAGGAGAAGGCTGAGGGCACGGCTGCCCAGGCCCGCCAGGGACCGACTGCCCGGGCGGTGCGCGGACCGGCCGGAAGCCCTGCCGAGAGGAGGGCCCCGGAGCTCGCGCGGGCGCCGTCCCCCGGCGCCGCCGAGGCCTGCTGACATCAGCCGCGCTCCTCCCCTCGCCTCCCAACACCCTCAGCTCCGGGCCGGACCCTCCCTCCTCCCACCACGTGTCCTCCCCGCTCCCTCCCGAGGGGCCGCGCGCACGGGAGGCCGGAGAGGCGGAAAGGATGGCGCTGTGACAGCCCGGCCGGAGCCCTCGCGTCCCCACCCCGCGCCCCGGCCGCTGGGCCCGGCGGTGAGTGCGCGCGGGCGGGGGCGGCTGCGGCGGCGGCGCGGCCCCTCCCTCGGGTCCCGGGCGGCTGGGCCGCGGCGGGGGCGGGGGCGCCGAGGCTGCGCCGCCGCCGCCGCCTTTGTTGCGGGCCAGCCGGGGGAGGCGGGCGGCGCTGGCTCTCGCCGCCTGGCAGGTGCGCTGGGGCTGGGAGGGGGCCCGGCGGGGAGGCGGGCCGGGCGGAGGGGACGGCGGGAGCGCTGCCGGCGCGGGGCCGCGGGGAAAGGGAAATGGGGCAAGATGGCTGGAGAAATCCGAGCGCGCCCCGGGGCGCGGCGGCGGTGGCGCAGCCTGGGCAGGGCAGGCGGCGGCCCTGGTTGCGGCACCTTCGTGCGGGGCGGCGGCCCCTCCCACCTCTGCCCGGGAGCCGGCGGGGAGGCCGCGGCCAAGTTCGGGCCCCAGCTGCAGGCATCTGAAGCCTAGACCCATCCATGCTGCGTTCGCCCATCTTTTTTGGAAACATCGAAAGAACCGACTTTGAACTCCAGAGGGATCTTTTCTTTGGAAGTCCCAGAAGATGCGACCCTTAAGATGCACCCGCACTCCACACTTAGGAATTGCCTGTGCCCGTAGAGGGCTGGAGCGCAGCAGCCCTTTGTACTGGCCAAGAGCCATCGAATAGAGAATTTGCATCCCAGAGGCAATGGGTCATTTCCCTGTTAGGGTGGGCCCCATCAGATTTCTGCACCTTTTTGGGTATCCAGGCATAGCTCTCACTGTGTTTCACTGACTCCTGGATTTGCAAAGTCCCTTAAGGTAGAGTGACCCTATTTTCTGAACCAGCTGGTGGACAGTACCTTTGAATTTGGAAAATCCAGGTGATAGGCCCACTGAGCCAACCACTCCGCCCATGCTTAACTGGCTTCTAGCACCCAATCCAATCTGTGTTCAGACACCTTCACTGATAGGAAATCAGCACCTTTCCCCTGGGTGGCACTGGCTGTGAGAAAGTACTGCCTTTCTCACAGCTTAAAATCTTGTCGTGGAATATTTACCCACTGGCCAGGCTCAGTTCTGCCCTCCAGTCTCTACAAACCAGTCTGGGTTCTCTTTCCCAGATAGCTTTTTAAATATTTGAAGGCAGCCAGAGAGGTTATTTACCCATAGCCTCTCTTATCATAATTAAACATGACACCCTGTAGCTTCCTGGCCGTCTCTGTTCCTTACCTCCCTCCAGCAGGTCACAGTGCTTGGGGCTAAAAAGGTTAGTATGTGGTTCAGCCTCCACCATCATAGGCTTTGGGGAGGTCACAGTGACACCTGATTTTTCTGAACCTGAATCTTATTTGCAGAGATGGAGTCCACAGCCTACCCTCTCAATTTGACCCTGAAAGAAGAGGAAGAGGAAGAAGAGATTCAGAGCCGGGAACTGGAGGATGGCCCAGTTGTCATGCAGAAAGTACGAATCTGCTCTGAGGGCGGATGGGTAAGTAAGAAGGTGTGGAGTCCACACAGCCAGCAGTAGCAGGCCTGAGAGCCAGGGAAGTAAAAATAGCCCAGCCCGGTGTGTTTGCATTCCTGAGAAATCAGCCCTGTGGCTTTAAAAGGCAGTGCAAAGAATGGAGGAGGTGGTTATGGAAACAGTCCCTCAGCCATGTAGCTTGTCATCATTCGATTGGAAGTCCTAGAAGCCAAGACCTGGACTCTCTCGTTCAGCCACTTCTCCTGCACTGTGTTTGATGCCAGGCACACTGTAGGCACCAAGTAGCTGTTTGCTGATTTACTGCTGGTTGAAGGGAACCATTTTAAATAAGACTCGAGTCATTGGGTTAACATGAGAGGTTAGGCTAGTTGGTTCTGTGTGAGCACCTCTTATCACAGTTCACACAGGAGAGCTGTGTATCCACCTGGCCTGGACTGAAATGGCTGGCAGCAGGGAATACAGAGATTCAGGATACACACACAGAATAGTGTGATAGAGGTCAGTTTATACACATGCAAATGCAGTAGATATTTATAGTTATGGATAGTTACAGTAGTTACTGGACTTCTTGGTAATTAGGCATGAATAGTAAGCATTTTAAATAAGCAACAAATCGACATTCCTTTTCTCTGCTTATTTTCTATTCTGTATAAACACTGTCAGTATACATAGTATCCTTTGCTTCCATGAAGAGTCTCTATCCATAGAAGCATGGCACTTCTAAATTGTTCCCTACCACATGAGGGAACTGGGATGCAGAAAGATTATCTGCTTTACCCTAAGGATATACATGTACACTGACATTTGTTCTTCAAAGCAGGTCTCCTGAGCTATACCTTTTAATGCATTTTACCGTATGTATGCTATAGCTTAATTTGGGAAGAAAAAAAAAGCAGTGCAACCACAGGCTTTGGGTTTGCCAGTCTAGCTTTGGACGCTGCACTGCCTTTGTCTTAGCAGTGTTCCTTGCTCACTACATCCTTTTTCCCAATTCTGATTTAAGCAGGTGTCAGGTCCATTTAGCCTGGAACAAAACCCCAAGGCAGTCGAAACTCAGGGCTTTGAGGCTAAATTGGCCAACCCAGAACATCTAAATGGACAGCCTTGGAGAACAGGTGCAATAAAAGCGAACGTGTTGGGACAGTGAGGAAGGAGCAAGATGAAGACCAACCATGCTTGAGTGGGGAAAGAAGGAAGTAACCAGAGGAGCTGGAGGAGGGAGGCCAGCAGCTGGCTGGTGCTGGGGATTGGGCACTTGTGGCCTCCAGGCAACTGGCCACCCATCCACAGTTACCAAACACAGTGCTGGGTGTAAAGAGAGGTGTTTGTTCCGATGGAATTTCTAGTCTTGTGAGCAAGGCAGGGAAGTAAACATAAGTAATAGTAAGCACAGTGTGCAGAGTGCAGTGGTGGAGGTCTGCAAGGATGCTCCAGGAGCCGGTGGGGAGTTGCCTCATTCAGGCCGAGAACTCCGGGGCTTCCTGGACAAGGCCTAATCTTGAGCAATGAGCAATTTTGCCCCGACCCCTGGACATTTGGCAATGTCTGGAAACACTACCTCCTTCCCCCACCCCTGGATATTTGGCAATATCTGGAAGCACTTTTGGTTGTCTGACTGAGTTAGGGGGCACTGGGGACTGGGAGATCCTCCTGGCATCTAGTGGGTGGAAGCCAGGGGTGCTGCTAGGCATCTGCGGTGCACAGGACGCCCCACCCAGCCACATACATACACACAACAAAGAATTAACTGGCCCAAAATGTCAGTTGTGCTGAGATTGAGAAACCCTGCTCTAGAGCATTAAATTAGAAGAAAATAATCTATTTTTAAAATATGTATTTTGGTTATAGAGAATTATGTTGGGGTGATCAGTGAAAACTTTTCGAGTATAAGAATGATAATATAGTAGGATAAAATTTTATAGGATTGAAATAGAAATACAGTTTCAAGTAGAAAAAAGGAGAAATGTACTTTGAACTGAGTCTTAGTCATGATGGAATCAGCCGAGGGAAGGGAGGGGGTTGCACTTCAGGCAGGAGGACAGCACAGGCAGAAGGACGGGGGAAAGGCGCTTGCGTGCAGACTTAGGAGCAGCTCCCCTGCAGCTGGAACCTGAAACTCATGGCAGAGTGGAAGGGGATCAGGCATAGAAGAAGGCCAGGTCAGGGGCCAGAGCCAGCCAGGAGGACATGGAGTGCTACGCCATCGAGTTAGAGCTTTCTCCTTAGCTCTGGAATGAGGCCTTAGCCCATCTTTCTAAGGGAGGCCTCAGGCTCTCTACAGCCACTATGCTAAGGTCTGAGTGGCCTGCTAAGAAAGCCTAGTTTTGGCATCAGACTTTCTATCTCTGTGACCTTGGACAAGTTACTTAACCCCTCTGTTTCCTTACCCATAAAAGTGAGGTAGTGATCCCCATGTCCCTAGTTTAGAGAATTCAGTGAGAGAATATATGATTGAGTGTCCTATACAGTGTTTGGCATATAGCAGGCACACCATCAGTGGGTCAGTACAGACTCACTCCCCTGAGATCCCCACGTCTTTGCCGGGTGGCTGCAAGGCTTTAGTGAGGCTGTGCAACGTGTAAGCACTTTACAACATTTACCCTTGGAGATAGCGTTGGAATGCCAGTTTCCTAAGCAGAGCAAGGCAGTGCACACAAGCTGGAGGAAGAACACTTACCAGTGAGTCCTTGATCTTCTGAGGAAAGGGAGGAGGGCAGGGATTGAGGGCCCCTACCTGCAAGGCCAAGAAGGGGTGTCTGAAGGTGGCACGCAGACTGCCTGACTTCTCAGTTTTGCTCAGGGCCGGCCCTGTTTACCTTCTGCTGTGTTCGGCCCAGATAAAAGGCCTCTGTGGAGCGAGGGGAGGCCTGCGCAGCAGGGCCTGGCTGAAGGATCGCTCCATTCTCACAGAGGCTTGCTGTGAGGAGAATTTCTAAGCCATCGCACTGTGCCTCTGGAGCATAATGTGGGCTTGTTTGAAGATCCTCCATGGCTCGGTCATCAGGACGAGGAGATGAATCCTGCACCAGCACGCCCAGCCTTCTTGCAGTTTCAGGGCTTCTGGTACCTGATGTTTTTATCAGGCCTAGAGTGTGTTACCCCCGCTAAGAGTATTGATAGCCCCTCTGAAATGACAGGCATAGCCAGTCCTGTTCCCATTTTATCAGCAAAGGGAAGGGGACTATAAATAGGTATGGCCTGGATCTGGAACTTCCCAGGGAGAAAAAAAGGCCAAAGGGAGAGTTCTTTAGAAGCCTGGGAAGTGGGAAAGGAGTGGGGTGGAAAATTCCTGGGCTCACTGGCTTTCCAGGGCGAGGAAGTCTGAGGAAAGCCTGGAGACAAATCCGTTCTGCCTCCTCGTATTTCACACTTAGGGATTTTTGTCCATTCTTTGGAACTCCAAAGAGTAGGCTTGGTTTTGTGACAGATAAAATTTAATGATTCTTTGAAACAGTTCCAAGTGGAACAAGAGCAGGGAAATCCAGAGATTTGCCTAGCTTGTATATTCAAAAACACGTTTTTCAGTGACTGCTAGCTACAGGAAGTATCCTAGGCTTAAGGAAGCCAAACGGAGTAAGTACAGGTCCTGCCTTCAGTGAGCTCAGATTCTAGTGGAGGGAGCAGACAAGTCCACCAAAAGAATTCTACAGGGTGATGAGTGCTCCAGCAGTGTGGAGCCCAGGGCATCACAGGGACGTGTGGGTGTGTTCACAGCACGGTACAGAGCGGGCTTCCTGGTGAGCAGGGCGTTGGGCTGAGTCCTGGAAGACGGGTGGGTGTCAGCCAGACCAAGAAAGGGGGGGTCCTTCAAGGGTGGGGGAGATTATGGGCCAAGGTATGGGGACATCAGGGAGTGGTTGTGCAGGGAACGGTACACAGCTGAGTACAAGCGGAGCACAGAGCTACGGAGAGTTGAGGCTTAGTCATCAGGAGGCAGCTGTGCTCAGTATTGCTGGAGCCTTGGGGTTAGGCAGTGCAGCCACTGCGCCCAATTTAATCAAATAGATTAAAATGATTCTATTAAATCATTTTAATCTATTTGATTAAATAGGGCGCAGTGGCTCACACCTGTAATCCTAGCACTTTGGGAGGCCAAGGTGGGTGGATCACCTGAGGTCAGGAGTTCAAGACCAGCCTGTCCAACATAGTAAAACCTCATCTCTACTAAAAATACAGAAATGAGCCAGGTATGGTGGTGTGCGCCTGTAATCCCAGCTATTGGGGAGGCTGAGGTAGAAGAATTGCTTGAACCCGGGAGACGGAGGTTGCAGTGAGCCAAGATCGTGCCACCGCACTCCAGCCTGGCAACAGAGCAAGACTCTGTCTCAAAGGAAAAAAAATAGAAGTATCTGCCTCTCCATAGGCCTGCTGTGGGGAATAAATGAATAAATGAAGCAGTTACAGGGCCTTTCCTAGTATGTGCTTCCTACGTGCGAGGTGCTGTGGACGTAGGGAGAGAACAAGGGGGCTTCCATGGGTCAGGGAGGAAAGGCCAATGCATGTGACTGATGGCCTGACCCCTGAAGTGGCTGCAGTCTGTATAGTGTATGGACACTAATTTTCTACACTGAGGAAAAACAACATCATAATCACTCAGACCCAAGATACAGCTTTGGGAAATAGCTTCGAAGGCAAAAATACAAAATAACCAGCCTGAAACAAGCTGTCCAGTGCCGCCTTATCACTAAATAGGATGAGCTTTGGAGTAGGGTTTTTAATGACTGAAAGAAAAATTCAGTGAAAACAAAAAGGGGAGGTTGGTTTGGGTGGCTTGGCTGCCCGGGGCTACTGAGGAGCCCCCTTGTGCTGGGGCTGGGAAGCAGAGGAACAGTGGGGGGACACAGACCTTGGGCTTCTGCCTACCTGGTCTAGGATCAAAGCAAATGAGTTTGCTCTGGCATCTCATTACATACATTAAGCTCTAATTAGCCCTGCTTTCTTCCTCTTCATGCTCTTGTGGATTGGAAAGGCCAACTAGGGCTCCTCCCTGGGCAGCTTTGGGTTCCAAGTCTAACACTTTGGTTAGTACCCTTGGAAATCCAGTGCCCTGGAAAACCACAAAGATCCCGTGGAGGGCAGTGATCCTATTCAGATTTACAAACCCAATCACCCCACCCCGGGCCGAGGGTCCTTTTCTGGGGTGGGAGGGAATTGGGGGTGTGTTGGTGAGACACTTTATCTGGGTGTGGGTGGGTCAGAAGTGAGCCGTGAGCAGCTTTCACTGCAGCACATGATGGTACCATGTGCCAGTGTCCCCCAGCCGGTGATCACGGTAGGGAGTTAGTTTTCTTCTCAAGGTGCTGCTTCCCGTATCTGAACTGAGGGTGGCCGCCGCTGTGGTGGGCACCGGACTGTGCTCTTGCCCTCGTTGGCCTCCATCAGCTGTATGAATGTGGACAGTCTGTTTTCCCCTGGGTTAGGGTCCCTTGCCTGACCTGTGAGAGGATGGGCTGCGCCGGGCTGTCTGTAAGGTCCTGTCTGGTCTCAGAGTCTGTCTGCGTGGATGTGGCTGTTGATCATTGAGAAAGGGCTGTTCACTCTTCCAGGTACCAGCCCTGTTTGATGAGGTGGCCATATATTTTTCCGATGAGGAGTGGGAAGTTTTGACGGAGCAACAAAAGGCCCTGTACCGGGAAGTCATGAGGATGAATTATGAAACCGTCCTGTCCCTGGGTAAAGCTTTGCTTTCCTTTGTCTCCTGGAAGCTCTGAGCCCAGAGAACTGTTTACATGACTCTCTTCTCTGGTATATCCAACATTCCTCTCTCCTGAACTTAGGCTCTGCCCCCTCAATGTCTGTCCCCATTTCACTTCCAATTTTTGATTTGGGCAGTATATAAATATTGTGTTGTCCTACTCAGCAACCAGTGCTGCCTCAGAACTGCCCTCATTCAACCCAGGCATTTGCATTTTAAGGAAAAAAACCATATAACCTTAGAAACGTCCCCATGGATCTGGGCCTGTGCCTCACTGTTTCTTAGGAGGGAAGCCAGGCCTTGTTATCCTGTCAGGCTCAGAAGCTTGGGGACATACCCTCCCAAAGACTCCTCTCCCCAGCCCCTGCCCCAAATTGCTATCATCCATTTTGTCAGCAGAATGTACCCATTTGAAGAGAGTTCCCAGTTTGCTCATACAGGTACCAAATCATTGCATCAGCAGCTACATTCCCTCTCTTCCCTTCTAAATGCAGTTCTTTTATTGTTGGTGCCAATACCATCCCTCATTAGAAGAGATCCATCCATTGCCTTGGAGAGATCTACTTTCCATTATCTTTTTTCTTTAAGTATCCCTGAGCCTTTTCCCCTTGTTTTCACAAAGAAGGGGAGAGTGGTTCTCAAGTATATGACTCATTCTGGTAGTGCTCCAGGACAGTAACACGCAGCTGTTACCTATTTTATTTCCTATAAACAGAATTCCCATTCCCTAAGCCAGACATGATCACCCGGTTGGAAGGGGAGGAGGAGTCTCAGAATTCTGACGAGTGGCAACTCCAAGGAGGCACCTCTGCAGGTACTGCAAGTGAAACCATTCAGCGTCCATCCAGCTGGGAACATTGTGAAGTGGGGTTTTCAGTGGCCATTCCATGGGTTATTTAAGAGTGAGATAGAAGGATTATGGGCTTTGGAGTTTTAGAGTCTCTCTCTTGAAGTGCTAAATGTGTGACCTTAGGCAACTGCTTTTACCTCAGAGCTTCCTTCTTCCTCTGTCAGATCTGAGTAACAAGACTCGATGTATGACCTTCTATGTGGATGAAGTGAAATGAGCTTGTGCGGCGTTTGGTCCAGTGTACCTTCTGGCTGAACAGGGCTACCTCAGTAGCATACCATGCACCTCTGCAAACTAAGAATAGCGAGAGGAAGCACGCTGCCTGAGTTACCCAGCTTCCTGTCCATTTCATATTGGACAGAAAAAGCAACAGCAATACATTTGAGCAAATGTATCTTAAGAAGTCCCTAGTCCTTTATCAAGAAAAATGGTTCGTGTGGCTGCAGTTGAATGAATATAGCATTGCTTCCAGATGGCTGGAATAGTTTTGTCTTTTCTCCGGAAGTAAGAGTTTAAAATGCCATATTTCACTAACTCTAAGACATGTTTATCCCCCATTGCTTTACTGTCTCTGAAATTGAGAATGCCTCTTAAAATCAATGGCATGTCATAGCTTAATTAGTAGTGTTTCCTTTCTTAATGACACATAATGATGCATCCTACAACTGATGGCATTTTAGTTAGTTTGGGTGAGAGGGTAATTTCCCCAAATCATATTCAGTTTCTGTGACCACCTTTTTTTTTTTTTTTTTTTGAGACAGAGTCTTGCTCTGTCGCTGGGCTGGAGTGCAGTGGTGCGATCTCGGCTCACTGCAGCCTCCACTTCCTGGGTTCAAGTGACTCTCTTGCCTCAGCTTCCCAAGTAGCTGAGACTATAGGCGCGCACCACCACACCCAGCTAACTTTTATATTTTTAGTAGAGATGGGCTACTGTGTTGGCTAGGATGGTGTCAATCTTTTAACTTTGTGGTCCGCCCACCTTGGCTTCCCGAAGTGCTGGGATTACAGGCATGAGCCACTGCGCCTGGTCTCTGTGATCACCTTCTAAATATAAAGTGAAACCCAGTTCTATCATTAATGTGCAAGAACTAATTTTCTGCCTCATAAGCCTTACTTTGCTAAGTATGGTTTTTGCTATAGGTTTTCTTGGTTCAAAAGGGATATGATTCAAGCCATGAAGTATCTCTGTAATATTATATGGTAGTATGGATTACCTTTGGCTTCTCATTCACCTAAAAAGTATTTTGACGCAAACATGGCCCCCAGATTATTTGGTCCAAGCTTGGTGTCTATGTTCGATTCCCAGCTCTACCACTTTTTGGCTTGGCTACCTTGCTGTATTATGTATCTCCGTAGCCTCCCCTTCCTCATCTGCAAAGAAGGAACAGTAACTTACAGTTACTGAGAGAACTAGATGTGAGTAGTCCATATAAATTGGCATATGGATAAGGACTTAGGCAGTGTTATCTGTTATTGAAGTTACTACTTTTGGTGAACCTCGATTAAGGTATTCTTGACATTTCAACCCCCCAAAATCAGGGTATAAGCCATTTTACTTATTGGCATTATTTTTGCCCTTCCCTGTTTGTCTCCCAGAAAATGAAGAATCTGACGTCAAGCCTCCAGACTGGCCAAGTCCAATGAATGCTACCTCCCACTTTCCTCAGCCTCAGCACTTCGACAGCTTTGGCCTCCGTCTGCCTCGGGATATCACAGAGCTGCCCGAGTGGAGTGAGGGGTACCCCTTCTACATGGCCATGGGCTTCCCAGGGTATGACCTCTCGGCTGACGACATAGCTGGGAAGTTTCAGTTCAGCCGGGGCATGCGCCGCAGTTACGACGCAGGGTTCAAGCTGATGGTGGTGGAATATGCTGAGAGCACCAACAACTGCCAGGCTGCCAAGCAGTTTGGAGTATTGGAAAAAAACGTTCGAGACTGGCGCAAAGTGAAGCCACAGCTTCAAAACGCCCATGCCATGCGGCGGGCATTCCGAGGCCCGAAGAATGGGAGGTTTGCTCTGGTGGACCAGCGTGTGGCCGAATATGTCAGATACATGCAGGCCAAAGGGGACCCCATCACCCGGGAGGCGATGCAACTGAAAGCTCTCGAAATTGCCCAGGAAATGAACATTCCAGAGAAAGGGTTCAAGGCAAGCTTGGGTTGGTGTCGAAGGATGATGAGAAGGTATGATCTGTCTCTGAGGCATAAAGTGCCTGTGCCCCAGCACCTGCCAGAAGACCTGACTGAGAAACTCGTCACTTACCAGCGTAGTGTGCTGGCTCTGCGCAGGGCACATGACTATGAGGTAGCTCAGATGGGGAATGCAGATGAGACGCCGATTTGTTTAGAGGTGCCGTCACGGGTAACTGTTGATAACCAGGGCGAAAAGCCTGTCTTGGTCAAGACACCAGGCAGGGAAAAACTGAAAATCACAGCAATGCTTGGTGTCTTGGCTGATGGGAGGAAGTTACCTCCATACATCATTTTGAGGGGAACGTATATCCCCCCGGGGAAGTTTCCCAGTGGGATGGAAATCCGCTGCCACCGGTATGGGTGGATGACTGAAGACTTGATGCAGGACTGGTTGGAAGTGGTGTGGAGACGGAGGACAGGAGCAGTGCCCAAGCAGCGAGGGATGCTCATCTTGAATGGCTTCCGGGGCCATGCCACAGATTCCGTGAAGAACTCCATGGAAAGCATGAACACTGACATGGTGATCATCCCAGGGGGTCTGACCTCACAGCTTCAGGTGCTGGACGTTGTGGTCTACAAGCCACTGAATGACAGTGTACGGGCCCAGTACTCCAACTGGCTTCTGGCTGGGAACCTGGCGCTAAGCCCAACCGGGAATGCTAAGAAGCCACCCCTGGGCCTCTTTCTGGAGTGGGTCATGGTCGCGTGGAATAGCATCTCAAGTGAGTCCATCGTCCAAGGGTTCAGAAAGTGCCATATCTCTAGCAACTTGGAGGAGGAAGATGATGTCCTATGGGAAATCGAGAGTGAGTTGCCAGGAGGAGGAGAACCACCAAAAGAATGTGACACTGAAAGCATGGCTGAGGGCAACTGAAGGGAAAGGGACAGGTAACTACTCAGGAGTAGATACTCAGTGCCTTTGCTGATTGACATGTTTGTGTTCTACAGATACCTTCCCTCTTTCCAGTATTTTTCTGTGTTTAAGTTCCCTTAGAGTACAGTAGTACAGATCAGGGGTCCCCAAACCCCAGACCATGGACCATACCGGTCCATGGCCTGTCAGAAACTGGGCTGCACAGCGAGGTGAGTGGGCCAGCATTACCACCTGAGCTCCGCCTCCTGTCAGATCAGCAGCGGCATCAGATTCTCATAGGAGCACAAACCTTGTTGTGAGCTGCACATGTGAGGGATCTAGGTTTCACGCTCCTTTTGAGAATCTATGCCTGATGATCTTAGGTGGAACAGTTTCATCCCAAAACCATCCTTCTACCCCTCACACCCTGGGTCCATGGAAAAATTGTCTTCCACAAAACAAACTGCTGGTATAGATAACAGACCATTAGCATTTCCTCCTTTATATGAAACTTCTGTTGTTTTACTTTGTGTCTATTTTGCTCTGTGGCCTGGACCCAGAAACACTTGTATAATAGGTGAAATTAACAAAGAATGAGCTGCCAGAACATCTGAGAGCTGTAAAGTTGAAAGAAATTATTTGGGCCCAAAGAAGCATAGTCTGACATTGTTCACTTTACACAAAATTTTGTCTGAAAAATTATGCTGAACATTTAGGGCCAGTCTGTGTAACTGACTTGCTGGGACAGTTGTACTCACTTTCACTGGCCTGTAGGACCATGACATAGGGAGAGCACTAAGTGTACCTTCAGTACAGTGTCCTCTGGGCCTCAGGTCTCAGTCCTAGAGCGGGCTACAGTATGCCACCAGGAAATAATAATAGCTCTGCTTGCTTTTCGCTAGGGACTTCAGGGGTTTTAAAACATCATCTTAGTCTCATTATGACCTTCACATGGGCTATTACAATAATTTCCTGTAGTGCAGATGTCTGAAGATATTTTTAAATTGAATCTTTACAACACAAGAAAAATAAATAAAAAAGAGTCTAGTGAATAAAGTTTGAGGGCTGAGGACAATAGGCCTGGAATTTTCTGGGTTGAGTACAGAAGAAGAGCAGCTTCCAAAGGAAAATAGGAATGGAGGCCTAACCCAGACAACACTAGTGAAATGACCCCACCCACCCACAACTCCAGAGAGGAAGAAGATGCGCATGTACAGCAGGGGGAGACACCCACAAAGAACAAACAGTTCATTTACCTTCTTATTCTTATCTCCCTAATTATAAATTAATTTGATCCTCCAGACACAGTGTTTTATATGAAGGAAGAAGCCACCTCTTTTACAGAGGACCTGAAACCATCAATCATCTTCGCACATTCTATTTCTTTCTTTTAAAGTATAATTAGGTGCTTTCATCTTCCTTGCTTTTTTCTCCAAATGAAATGTTAATGGGAACCTTCTTTTACCCACTCAGCTATATAAGTCCATCTGTTCCAAAGAGTGACATCTTCCTTGCCCCCAAATCAAAATGTACTCATACTGCTGAATCCCACTGTAATTCTGAGATCCCTGGAATTAAGTAGAGCAAGAAGTTCTTACTATTACATTCAAAATCACCAAAATTGGTTCTTTTACTGCTTGTGTTCCCCCTGCTTTGAGAAACCCCATGAATCCAGCCTCCCTTTTCTGCTGGCCATTACATTGAGTTTCCATCTTTTCCTCATTTACCTTTTACTTTGCCCTCTTTTTGTTAGATAACATTTTTGTGCACTTTTAATTTCCTAAGCTCCTTACTACCTCAGGGACATGATTAAAAACTGCCAGAAAAGCAAAGGAGAAAAAGCTATGCTAAGCTACATCTATGAATGTTAGCATCTAATGTTGGTCATGAGCTTTTGCTCTTCTAGACGGCCACAATTCTCTGTGCAGCTCCTGAGGAAGAGATGGGAGTAGACAGATTCACAGTGAACAAGAGATTTGGGAGACTAAGTGGGCATAAAACTGCCTCTTGTCATCAATTTGGAAATCTGACTGATGGATTTATTATGTTTGTTAACAGTTATTCCAAAAAGCCAAGGGTTAATTCATTTAGGTTCTTTCTGTTTTCCAGCAAATGGAACTCTGAAACAGTTGGAGAGGAAAATCTTCCTGAAAGTGTGGCGGTACTGGATACGCAGGGAACATCAGGAAAAGGGCACAGGGCTCTGAACAGCCCAGGTCCAGACAGCAGCCTATACATCCATCCCAGGACACAGCCCAGCCCCTCCCTCACACCATATAAGGTATCAGAAAAGTCTAGGACCTATCATTTCATCAGAGACATGATCAGAAACAAAACTGCTTCTGCCCCATTTCTTGTTTTGGAGATTACTCCATCTGTCCATCAAAAGAAACCTGTAAATATGAACGAACAAAGGTATTTCCTGGAGAAGAGACAATTTGTTCAGCAGCAACATGGGACTCATCATATGGGCACAACTCTGGTGTCCTTCTATGGAGAAAACCTCAAGTAAAGTTTTATTCTGCCTTTGAAAATGCTTCCAAAAGTAGCACTTCCAAAAAGCTTTGTAGAAATGTGTCACTTATGTACACCTGCTACTTACACATTTCCTTTTTTGGAAAAATGAGATACTTCTAACAACAAAATTAAGACCTACTGGCCTGGTGCCAGCAGATGGCTTTTCTATAGACAAACTGGGTTAGTGTGGTAAATATAGGTTAAACTAAACTATGCTGTTTTATTTATCATCCCAACCTGATTGGCAGCTAGACTTTTTTAGGGTCTCATTTAATGGCCCTGTTTTTTTTCGTTATTATATTTAATGATAGGGCAAGATTTCATATGCAAGCTCTTCTGTTTCTCAGGCTGCCTGCAGAAGAAGTCGCTATAAATTATCTGCTGTCTACATGGTACAGGGCCCATTGACTCATCTATTGCTTGTTTTGTTACTTTAATATTTTTATCACAGGGGCAGTGGGAGGGCTTGGGCCTTTAACCACAGCTCTTTCAAGACTTCCTAATCTCCTGCCCTCCATTAATAGGGGGAGGTCATTGAATTTTTACACTATAGTAATTTGCATTCCCACATAAGTTTTGAGTGTTACAAAAACATTCCTTTAAAAGTGATCTGTGCTACAAAATATATGCCAGGACCTCATAGACAAAGCCATTGCTAGAAACGTCATTCCAATGTCAAATCTGGAAACAGGCTGCCATAACCACTTTTCCTTCCTGTAGACTCAGCTCACCTGTATATTAAACTGTTCTTGGCATCTTGAAACACCTATTTCTACTCAGGTACTCATTTTCCTGTTAGTGATTCGCTTTTCTGATCCTTTTAAACCAGTTTTCCCCTAAGGGGGAAATTTTACTTAATCTCTAGTATCTGAATAACTGTCAATATTTTAATTGTTCCCCCATTTGCTTTTATCTGTACTGTATTCTTGGCCATCTCAAATGGCATCTAAACCCAGCTACTTTGCATTCCAGGAGTTTCCATTCCCTCCAGTTGCACCTAATTTTTCATCTACTGTCCTAATTACTGGCTGTTTCTTCTTTATGTCTTACTTCTCTTGCTTTGGGAACTTGAAAGATTTTATAAGATCTAATTTTGGGTTCCTGCCTTGGAGCCACAGTTACCCGCCAAGAAGAGTAGAAAATGGGTTCAACTCCTGTTTCACTCCGACACCTCCGTGAGTCTCATCGTCACCTGAGCGATGATGCCTTACAGGTTGCACAGCACTGGAACTTCCTAGAGTAATGGCTCTACTGTCAGGGTTTCTTTGGGCTCATTCTTCCACTGACTTAATTATGATCTATGCCTAACAGAGCCCCTGTACAACTATTTTGCAGAATGGCTGTTACCCTAGAATTACTATAGCACATAATGAGACACAGTTGTACTCCCTAGTAGATAGGAACTGACTCCAACAATAAACTTTGATAATAAAGACAATAGGCTATGGTGCTTTTCTTTACCTATTAGCATTGTGAAAAGTTACATTCGGGCTATTGGCTGCACCTTACTCTCCATCCAGTTTGGTACCAGCATATTACACCTTTGAATCAAAAAGCGTTGATGAGATGCAGTGTAATATTGGTATCTGTGAAGACACAGGGAAGAAAGTGTGTGCAGTGGGGGAAATTTGGCATAAATATCTTTTTTCCTTAGCCATGTTTTGTATGCTCTCTGCAATGGTACATTACCAAAATCACATGAAAGAAATTTCATAAAGGGATCTGAATTTTAAATGAAAGCATGAACCCATAAGAATTATATGCTTTTAGTAACATTAGTCCTAACAATTTACAGTGCCCATAAAGTAGTAATTGATTCTCCAGGAATAATCTGGCCATGTTATTTGTCCTTTTTAACCCATTAGAATTAAATGCTGAGCCACTCCAAGTCTGACCCCTCAGCTGTTTCCTTACTCTTACTCTTCCTCCCACAGGCATTTTGGAATGAGTCAAAGGTATAGTAGGACACAGGCATTTACCTGTGGGGCATCACTTCAGGCAATGGCAAGGAAAAGTGTTTGAGTAACTTTGTGCTTGGTTGATCAGAGTGGGTGATAAAGATGATAAGAACACGCTACATAACAAACCTGCACACTTGTACTCCTGAACCTAAAAGCTTTTTTTTTTTTATAAATTCAGAACAACAAAAGAACATGCTAAGTGAGTCCTGCCACCTGCCTGGAGAAGTACGGCCAGCCTTATCACACCTGGTTTTGCATAGTGATACACCTACAGCCAAAAGATAATTACTTAAATTCCTGGAGGAAAAAATAAGTTTTATTCTAAGTCTGAAATTATATGGTTTCTAACAGCTTTTTCCCTCATTAAAATAATTATTTTTCTACATGAGGCTTGATAATAAACATTCATTTATTAACCTAATTAGAGAAGAGATGATTGCACTCAGAGTCCCCACAGCTAGCAATGCTGTTACAGATGAAACCAGCCTTTGGGGGCAAAGTTCAGATGTTTCAGGGGCTCTTGTGAAAATGCAAAGTATTACTGTTTCTACCTTCCTGCCCTACACTTTACTCCATCTCCCCTCTTTAGAAAATGATTTCCTAGGAAAACTGGCATGGAGAGCAGAAAACTAGAGTGTAGACTGAAATACACAAGGCAAAGGGAGACCCTCCAGCATTCTGTGGTCCCACCAGGTGGGTAGATGACTAGGCATTCAGGCCAGGTCCTAGAGAGTAGTGAGTAGTTTTCCTGTTTGCAGTTTCCTCTGTGCTGTACATACAGCCATACAGCCTATGGAACCTGACACTGCAATGGGCAGCAGAACACAGTCAAAGCTCCTGGCTGCCCCTCCATCTATGGGACTATGACATTTCACACATACTCCCTAGGCAGCATTAAGGCCCAGATATAGGAGTAGTCCAAACCAAAACTACTATATTTGAGTATTAGTTCAAATTCTTCCAAACCCTAAAAATTCTTCAGTATCTCATCTCACCTGAAACTAAAGGCTTGTGCCAAGAACTGAAACTGTTGGTTCTCTTTTTAAGTCTTAATCTATACATAACTAAAGAAATTACATACCTGGCCAGGTGCAGTAGTTCAAGCCTGTAATCCTAACACTTTGGGAGGCCAAGGTGGACAGATTGCTTGAACTCAGGAATTCAGGATCAGCCAGGGCAACATGGTAAAACTGTCTTTACAAAAAAAAAATGTTTAATTAGCCGTGCATGGTGGTGCGAGTCTGTAGTCCCAGCTACTTAGGAGACTAAGATGGGAGAATCACCTGAGCCCGGAGGTCGAGGCTGCACTGAGCTCTTATCATACCACTGCACTCCAGTCAGGGAGACAAAGTGAGACCCTATCTCAAAAAGAAAAAACAATGGCATACCTTAATTGGAATTTGCTTTTTAATCTTTCTCATCTAGTACATTATTTTGAGAAGTCTCTGCCAAGCCCTCATAAAGCAGGCAATTTTCATATTTCTGTAGAAGGCAATATTCTTTATAATGTTTAATAAACAACAAAGTTTTCTCCCAAAAGGTTTATTTGTCACATTTAAAGTACAAAATCAAATACACAGATCCAGATATGTGAACCATATATACATACCTATATAGCTATTATTTGGACCTACACAAAACCATCTATACATTCTTAATTTGTTAATGTTAAAAAACCTAGGTTTATTTACAGTAACACTGTCAAATGTAAATTATTTTCACTTGATCACTTGAAAGGGTAGAATTGGATACCTTCTAGAAATAGGGCAATTACCAAGCATATATCCAATTTGTATAGATTTCTTAAAATACATTCTATAGGAATAATTAACCCAAGAAACTGCCAAAGTCTTTGGACATACTAACTCTAACAAAACTTGAGTCATGGGAAGACATAGAGTTAACTGCTTACATTCCAAGAGTTTTGTTTTGATTTTGGTTTTAAATGCAAAGAGACTTTATATGGTTTAGTACACACAGCACTTCCAAGTCATATTTCCTGTGGAGTTATAAATTTTTCAGGGACTACCTATAGCTATTAAAAATTAAACTGGTCACTAAAGGAGGTATCTGATTTTTAATACTGTGGAGGTTATTTCAGCCAAAATGCAAGAGCACATTCTTAGGAGAAAGGCAGAAATTTTAGACTTCTAGATACAGAATGTATGATGTCACTGAACACACAGATGTCCTGCTGATCAGGGGGACTATGTTATAACAGCTTCTTTGTTCTAGGATGTCATCTATCTTATATGCAGAACATAGGACACTAAGCCTCAGGTACCTAAGCATCTCCATTCCAGGTATAGGATTTCATTAGTGCCTGGTCCTACAGTTGGGAACACATAAATATAGAGATATGGGTCATTACCAAAGATTTATATTAATGGCTTCACAACAGCAACACAAATGTACTCAATGTCACATTTCCATAGGAAAGGTTATATATACACTATACACTTCAGCCTTGAAATGTGGACCCAAAAAACATTACATTTTCAGTAATCAATAAATTTGGTGAGGGTCCCACACCCTCAAATCCTGATTTAGCACAGCAAAAGCCCCTCCTTTGCTGCCAAGCGCTGGCGGTGAACTTTGTCTTGCTGCAGCTCTTCATGATTTGGATGCCAGAGTTTCGTGATGATCCTTTCAATGTTAAGGGCATAGACAGTATGTGTAGGGATGACTTCCCTGTGTACCTGGGATTAAAAAATTAACGTGTCTCCAATGATTCTTCAGTAGACTTATTTTTCCAACATATTAAAGGCTTTACATCAACAAAACATACAACTTACAAACTTTCAGTCAGACACTAAAATGAATCAGCAATTGGATAACAATAAGGTAAGGAAATAAAAATGTTTTGAAGTAGGAATAGGAAAACAAGGGTTTTTTTCTTCTTTTTTTTCTTTAGTGGGGAGAAAGAAGATGGGCTCAGGATTTGAAAAATGAGGCTAGTATTAATAATGGCTTTCATAACAGACAAAACTGAAAAACACAAAGCCAAGAAGTAGAAAAAAAACAGTCAATACCTTTGTAGACTAGAAGAATCTCTTAACCTATCCATAAATCTAGGTAAACTGTAAGGAGCCAAGACTTACCTGCAAAGCTTCAAAAAGGTCATACATGTTCACCGGAGGCAAAGACACAGGTAGAGTGTCTCCAGAGCACGCCAGCAGGAGTGCAGCCTGCTGCTCGGCGTCATCTGGGGGTGGGTGAGAAGCTGGATTCTGACCAGCACAGGGAGCAGTAAAAGCTGGAGGGCTGAAAAGAAAAATTTCAGAAATATTCCCAGCATGGAGACAACTGAACCACAAAGACAGGACTGGCCTGCTAGAATCTTATTAAAAATATCTTTAATTGAATTAGAAATCCATTCAATTCGGACTCCTGCAGACATGAATAGTCTGTAATTTTAATTTTTAAAGGCTGGAAATGAAACATAATGCAACTATATTTACCCTCCTTCCACGATGTTAAAATATTTACTTAGCTCAGGATACTGAACAAAAATTGTTTCCCTTAAAGGGCTTCCAGTTGAAACAACTAATAGACCTTAACTACAGGAATATAACATTGAAAACAAATAAAGAGGGAGGTGAATGGTACTGGAGACAACTGGTTCTAAAATAAATGAGAAGAAGACACAGCACAGAAGCAATAGGCGAAAATGGAGAATGGGGAAAATTAATCCAGAAGCTGCCAATTTCCTAAAATACAGCCAGATACAAATTGAGAAGTCAGACATGGTTTTTACCTCATAACCCAGTAGGGGATAAACTACACAATGCCGGGAACATAGCATGAGGTAAAACAAAAGAGTAAAGCAGTAACTCAGAGGAGAAAGCACAGTGGAACGTTAGCGTGGGACTGAAGCGTCAGACAAAAGCAGCCCTGTTAGAGTAACAAGTGCCCAATAGACAGCCAAAGGCACTCAGAGACTGGCCAGCAGGGCAGAGAAGGCTTGGGAGTCCCGCCAGGGCCAGACGCTGCTCCCAACATCACCCACTACAAGGAGCCACTTTTGGGGGTTTGTTTTTTTTCTAGAGAAGAATGATCCCAAACAGATATGCCTGAATGAGACTTAGACAATAAGTCACCACATATGGCAATCTGAACAGTGAGCCCAATTTTAAGATGGGCTGAAATAGGCCCACGACCCCTGAAAAGATCTTCAGAGCCATGCAATGGGCAATGGTACAAACTCCCACATGTGGAATCAACACTCTGCTCTATCCAACTCTCAGCTTTTCCACCTACACCTCCTGCCTTCCCTTCCTGTTACTTCTCCACCAATCACCCTGCCAGCCTTCCCAGTCATACTCTTCTCTGAACATGCAAGTCCCAGTTATCTCTTTACCTCTCTTCTTCCTAACTAACCAGATATGCAAAGTCCAGCATTCACAGGAAATTCAAGTCACTTCAGTAACCATAAGGAAAATTATATTACTGGTTTTTTGCTTTCCAAAGGCTTAAAATTCAGACTAAATTCCCTTTGAAGGAAGTGGAGGACAGAGGGAGATAGAAGGGAAAGAAAGACCACACAGGGATAAAGGTAATCTAGGTTGTCTCATAAAGGGGTGACTCAGGACATAGAGACGTCCTGAAGCCCTCAATGGGAAGAGGACACAGGAATCCCAGAGATGAGCTGAGAGACTGCGTCTGCACAGCAGGAGGCCAAAAAAGCAATGTGATGACACCAGGCACCCACCACGATCTTGAGCTACAAGAGCAAAATGAGGGCCTGGAGAAATATCTACCACTCCTCCTCCCATCACCACCAAGAAACCCAGCTGTGACCCAACAATCACAGGCCCTGCTTCTAATTGAAAGAAGGCTCACTTCCCCATCAAGCAGGTGATGCCCCTCAGGAGCCCTCAGGATGTGCTGCCTATGCACTACCACATTCCACCTAAGAGTCGAGTTTGGGGACAAGCACGATAAACCCACATGCAGCCAAACTCTGGAACTAAAATAATTCACTTGATCTCAGGCAAGTATAGGACTTAAAAAAATAAAATTGTCTCCTATTAAAGGTACTTTAAACACATGGAAACATAATCAATTATTTAACGGTGGTCTATTTCGTAAGAGGAGTATAACCAACTAGCAAGGCTGAAATGGGCGGATCACCTGAGGTAGGGAGTTTGAGACCAGCCCGACCAACATGGAGAAACCCCATCTCTACTAAAAATACAAAATTAGCTGGGCATGGTGGCACATGCCTATTATCCCAGCTACTCAGGAGGCTGAGGTAGGAGAATCACTTGAACCCGGGAGGCAGAGGTTGTGGTGAGCCAAGACTGCACCGAGCTGAGATTGCACCATAGCACTCCTGTCTAGGCAACAAGAGTGAAACTCCGTCTCAAAAAAAAAAAAATTTACAAGAAACTTCATTTACCTTTCTATTAAGTTGTTGTAAGCTACTACACTATTCTTCAGGTAGGGCTGTGGGGTCACATTACTGCCAAAGGCATATTTAAAATGGCCGTCTCTTAACCGATAAGCTTTCCTTCTTGACACAACTGACGTCAGTATATCTTTAAGGTGATTCTGTGAAAATAAGAAAAGAAAAACAGCACGATCTCCTCCTCTTTAAAAGCAAATCATAAAATTCCATTGACCAAAAAAACGTTTATTGGCATTTAGATGGAGTTGTGTATACAACCAAATGAATGTTCACATGAAGAGCCACAGAGCCATACCAAAGAAGTAGGAGGGTACGGGAAAGAAGGGGACATGCTTATTTTCATTTATTAATAATTCTCTTTAAGATGGGCTTGCTCCACATGAAGTTTATTTGAAAAGTTTTTACATCTCTAAATTAGCTCCTCTCTCTCAAAAATGATTTTTAGATGATTTTAAATAAAAGTACACAAAAATGACTTTTGGCTCTCTCAAAAGCCACATAAACTATAGATATATAGGAAATAAGCACAAAATAAATTAGGTACTTATCTTCGCTTTTATGATAGCCAAGTACATAGGAAAAGGTCAAGGAAGTTTGTGAAAAGAGAGTGACAGAACTCATCCCAGGCTACCATTATTAGTAGAAGAGCCAGGATCAGGCAGGGTGTTTCAATTAAACCAAGGAAAATCCACTTATATCAAGACATTATTGTACTATTTATAATTGAATTGCACATAGAATTCACTTAATGTTTATAACTTCATGAGACAACTGTTATTATTTTTGAGGTACAGATGAAGAAAATAGGGCTCAGAGAATTGAAAAGAATTATCCAATGTTATCTGGCTGCACCCATTCACTATAGACCTCAATGTCAAATTAGTTTTGTCAAGTAACTAAATGAATAAAATGAATGAACAAATTAAATCATGGACAGTGACAAGAATTCTGCTGTTCAGATGCCAAGGCTAATGCTCTTCAGTGCTGTGCCACAGCAAAAATAAGTGACTTTAACCTTTAGGATTCTCAATTTTACTTATTTCCTTAAAAACCGTTCCCCTGTTGACAAAACATCAGATTAAGCAGAAGAGTTACGCCATAAATAACCTTGCTGAAAAGCTTAGTCTATTAACTGAAGACAATTATTTGGATCGTAATGAGTATCTCCTCCTAAAAGAAAACAACTTTCAGCCAGGTGCTGTGGCTCACACATGTAAATCCCAGCACTTTGGGAGGCCAAGGCGGGAAGATCACTTGAGCCCAGGAATTCGAGACCAGCCTAGGCAACATAGAGAGACCCCTATTGTTACCAAAAAATTCTTAAAAAATTAGCCAGGTATGGTGGCACATGTCTACAGTCCCAGCTCTTGAGAGGCTCAGGCAGGAGGATCGCTTGAGCCCAAGATTTCCAGGTTGCAGTGCACCATGATCATGCCTAGGAGATGAAGTGACATTGTCTCAAAAAAAAGGGCAAACAACTTCAACAATGACAATTCCGTGAAATCAGAGTGACATTTGGGTTCTTTTCTTGCAATACTGACTTTACGCAACACAAAAGCCTATCACATTGAACCTATACAGTTATTTCTCCCAACAGCAAACCAACCTCCACAGCATAGACAACAGCTGAAACAGCCTCCTCGGTGACGTTGTCCAGCCCATGCTCATAAGCAGTCACTATCATTCTCCCTTCAAGCTGGCCTCGAGTGGGAAGCATCATTGTATGGGAACAAAGCTTCAAGTCATCGTCATCTTGGGGATCCTTTGCCACAAATTGCTGGGCTCCTGAGAGAGGATTCTGAGGCTGGAATCTATGCTATGAGTAAAAAAAACTTTTTAAAATTGTTAATTACAGTGGCAAACAAGACACAAAGTAACTCCTGTACTGAAGTTGAGCTCCTACAAATTAATGCCACCAAAACTATACTACAGGGGTTAAGGAAATAAAAAAGTAATTCATGCACAAATAATGACAGATTCACATCCAATACAAGGTAATGATGAAGACATGAATTGAGGGGAATAATGGTAGTTTGCATAGTAGTTTATTCTATTCAATTAATACCCTGGTGATCACAGAATGTATGGCACTGTGCTAAAAATAACTGAGAGAGAAGTATGGAACTATATTCAAACAAGTCAGAGCATTTTAAATTTAACTGTAAGTAGGTTCTAAAAGTATAAACATATAATGAATGATTCAATTAAGCCTTAAAAAGCCTAACCAATACGGCAGGCTAACCAATATGGCATATCAAATAAATATTCCAAGATAATGCTGTGTAGTGTAACTATTTAATTGCTGTTATTTTCTACTTAGAATTCTCCACACAGAGCCTAAGATACAGTCATTTCATTCATAAAAATCTCAGCCTTCCCCTGGGAAATTCTGATAGCCTATTCATATTCTTCATCATCACTGGTAGCTTTTGCTTAAGGCCAACATAAAAGATTTTATAGTGAAGGTGATTTGTCCCTGTTTGAAACTATTATGAAACAACATAGTTATTTTTCCATTTTCCAAGTATAAAACTATTTTATATTGAACATGTCTTTTTAAACCAGACATGCCTCTCTAGAGATCCTGATGCCCTCTAGATTGGATAGTCTTATTGATATAAAGCATAGAGTCAAGGTGAAAATAAATGTTTATTGATGTTAATCAATAAAGCTGTCAATACCCCATAAACCTACAAAATGGTTACTTTTGGGAAGCTTTTTTCCTCTAAATATATGCTTGAAAAAGCAATTTGTTTTAAAATGCTTACAAATTTTAAAGCCAAATGCCTCCATGGCATCTCTACGAGTCCCCAAAAGGCTCAGGGCCCAGCTGAGCCTCACCAAGATCCCATCAAAGGCCTCCAAGCTGCCCAAACCCTTGGGACAGATGTCTTCAACCAAGAAACATTATTCGTTCAAGAAAATACTTGAGAGAGAACAAAGGCATTGTTTTGAATAACTGAAAAATCATTAGGTACTAACGATAACATTAATACTTAAGCAAGAACTATAAAAATTCAGACACCCAGAACTCACAATCCTTGAAATCCTTTTCTTCTCAAATCATACTCCCTTTTTTTAACTCCACTATCAGTATGTTGATATTCGTTTAAAAACTAAAGCTAGTCCCATCACACCAGAACTTCAATCAGTCATTATCAAAATCTATTGAAGAACAACCTACATCAAATTTCTGACGAACAGAAGAAAGCTTTTTCTTTCCCTTGGGTTTTCCAGGTTTTGCTGCAGAACCCCCTGTCCAGGGCAAAGATCCAGCACCCTCTAGAAGACAGAATAATATAACCATAAGTAAAAATAATGACAACTGATAACTACTAAGTTTGTTTTCATTTGGGGTAAGAAGCATGGAATGCTCAAAAATGCAAATAAATAATGCTTAAATCCAAATCTTCTCTTTCTACTTCGCTAAATAAAATTATCAATCTTTTCAAATCACATTTTTTTTCCTAGCTGCAACTAAATTTTAGGAAGAGAAACATTTTTATATTTTTAATTAATGTTTATTGGGTGTTTCATTGATCAGCAGTAGTATTATTACAGATGTAGGACAAAATTTGCTGGTCTAAGATGATGAACTGAGCACCTGTATTTATCTTCTCTCTCTTCTAAGACTCCACGAAATATGAAAGTATGGAAGGTAAATGGCACACTTCCACATCAGAGATTAAAAAGGAAAATGAGGCCAGGCATGGTGGCTCACACCTATAATCCCAACACTTTGGGAGGCCAAGGTGGGTGGATTACCTTAGGTCAGGAGTTCGAGACCAGCCTGGCCAACGTGGTAAAACCCCATCTCTACTAAAGATACAAAAATTAGCTGAGCATGGTAGCACAGGCCTGTAATCCCAGCTACTTGGGAGGCTGACGCAGGAGAACTGCTTGAGCCCAGGAGACGGACGTTGCAGTGAGCTGAGATCATGCCACTACACTCCAGCCTGGCAGACAGAGCAAGATTGTGTCTCAAAAAAAAAAAAAAGAGGAAAATGAGTGGCAGACACGATGAGATGTCAACAAATTTCTAGGGTGCAGACTCACAAAGCAGACCCATAGAAGCTGTAACCTGGGCTAGGCAAATGAGACAGAAGCATGTCGACCTGCCTAGTAGAAACCCAGAACCTGGACTGGGAGAATGTGAGTGGAGTGGAAACCAGGAGGGATCTGTACGGCTAAAAACAAAATTAATGGCAAGTCTGTATCCTTAAATCATCCACGCAAACCGGTTCACTCACTCCCAAAAGTGGGTTCAGTACAAAATCAAAATGCTGGGCCTCATATTCAAAAATTAAGAATTTCAACATAATGATGTACAGCACCAAACAAGTGCAGCAGGGCCCTTCTGCGCAACTGCAGTTCACAGGCCCATGAAGGCTCATTCCACGTACGGAATGACACAGAGCAGGGTATTTATGACAGCTGGGGCAGGGGGTTAGAAGGAAGATGGGGAGGGAATAAGGACTCTTCTCTAGTTAAACTGAACACAATTTCTGGGATTTACTAAGGTAGTTAGCATGGACATTGGTACCTTACAGCAAAGCTCTCTGCATATGGAAATTTGGGAGACCCCCAGTTTAACAACAGGCTTCTTGTCAGCTCACTCTAAAGCAAAGTCTCTAGGCAGTTTTATCCTTCGTTCTTAAACATGAAATGGACAATAATGAATCACCAGATATTTGACAAGATACTTAAACACGACACAAGAGCAAGGTGAGGTCCTAGACGGAAATGCAAAAGAATTTGGATAAATTTCTAACTGGTATCCACAGAAAAGTTTGAGAACATGTTTATCCATGAAATAAGATGTATTACAATTGCTGAATTAAATAATGCACAACAGAAAGGCCAAAAGAGTTGAGGAAATCTCAAAGAACACAGAGCAACAAGACAGAGATGTTAAAATCAGTAAATCCAGAAACAGATTTAAGCAACTATGAGGGCCATAGAGGTCCTACCAGAAGAACAAAAAACAAAAAGTAGTTGCCTTTGGGAACAGGTCTAGGGGTGGGAAAAAGCTTTTATCATGAAATCATCTGTGCTATTGACATTTTTTTAACCATGAACATATATTGTTTAATGTAAAAAAAAAAAAAAAAAAAAAAAAAAAATAAAAAAACAAAAATAA
>CAUYQU010067474.1:0-97885 GCA_963574635.1 Cheracebus regulus | reverse complement strand
ATACTATGCAGCCATAAAAAACAATGAGTTTGTGTCCTTTGTAGGGACATGGATGAATCTGGAAACCATCATTCTCAGCAAACTGACACAAGAACAGAAAATCGAACACCTTATGTTCTCATTCATAGGTGGATATTGAACAATGAGAACACATGGACACAGGGAGGGGAGCATCACATGGTGGGGCTTGTTGGTGGCAGCCAAGGGAGGGACAGCAGGGGGTGGGGAGGTCAGGGAGGGATAACATGGGGAGAAATGTCAGATGTAGGTGATGGGGCGATGGAGGCAACAAACCAGATTGCCACGTGTATACCTATACAACCATCCTGCATGATCTGCATGTGTACCCCAGTACCTAAAGTACAATTTTTTTTAAATGCAAAAAAAGACCCTTACCATCAGTAAGTTATAGAACTGGGTTTCTAATAGTGGCCATCTGATTCCAAAGCCTACAAGTGTTACACCCTCCCCTCCTGCTTTGGGTTTTAGAAAATTTACAAGTAGCAAACAGAGAATTTTTTATGCCATTCTTATAAAAAAGACAATTCATCTTTCTCGATTTCTCATATCTTAATGCATTGCAATGCATTTCTGTTTTTAGTAAAGTAATTGAGCACCATCTCTCTCAAAGAAATTATGCTTGGCACTGTGCAAAATGTAAAAATAAGTTATGTAAAACATTTTCTCCTAACAGTGAAGTACATGTTCTATGCATGTATGTAATATTTCTTTCTATGGATTTGTAGATATCTATTAGAATTTTTTATTCCTCAAAATTTTCAAAAAGGATTTGAAGAAACATAAATATAATGTAGGCATACTAAAGCAAGAGAATCCTCTCCAAAATCAATAATAATCAAAACCACTCAAACAAAGCAAAAGTAAAAACAGAGTAAAAAAAGAATTATATGGCAATTATTTCTGGGAAGTTAAATTAATATATCACAAAATCAAGCCTTATCAATAAGTTTTATGTTATGGGGCATAAAACTGAGCTATTAGCAACTTGATAATCAATACAAAAACTAATACAGGGTATGCTGTATCATTCTCACTACCTATTCAAAGTAATTTAATCCAAGTTTTAACTATGCTTACTCTATTTTTAAAGAACATCAGACAGTCTGAATATAAAATTGTATTAAGTAGGTATATTCACAATTCAAATATTTGACTCCTCTCTAAAACCCTTTGAAAAATTATTCTGTATTGACACACATCTAGGACCCATTCCTAGCAGAATGAAAACCTTGAAAGTATCTTTTCTTTCTGGCAGAAGTTAAGGTCTTTTGTGACTAGTTAAAGCATAAGAGGAGAAAGAGCCCTGAATAAGACAGAAACTGTTTCTGCTCTTGAAAAATTTTCAGTCTATTAGGAAGACTGACATTACTCAAATGATTGTAAATATGCAACAGAAATGTGAAGAGTGAGTTTACAGATATGTGTGACAAGTAAACTTGATCTTTTTTGAGACATGGGTGTTTCAGAAAATACACAAGAATGAGTAGAATTGTACTAGGAATTTACTAAAAGAAATAATAGGAAATGAATAATGGTATGTGATTGGAAATGGTAACTTTTGGAAAGTGAAACTCTTCATAATTAAAACAAAACCAGACAAAATAAAAGACATAGACAAGTATCCACTGATGGGAAAAAGTAAAACATGTATGTGCAACTTAAGAAAGGTCAATATGGTTAGCAAATAAAAACAGTGGAGGAAAATGAGAGTAGATAAACAATCAGGAATTATTATGAAATAGAAAAAAGCTAAAAAAGGGCTTAATAGTAAATGACAATAATAGTGGATGTCCAACCAAGTTGATATTGTTATTATCTTTATCATTATTGATTCTACTATGAGCTAAACATTTTATGTCTTATTCATAGTAGGCTTATGAAGAAAAAATAGCTTCTGCTGAGTTGTTTGGATAAGGAATAAGAGAAGGTTTTATGCTATGATAGAAGAGACTTCTCAATAAAATATTGTATGCTATAGCTCTGCATCAATCTTAGCTTCATATTTTATTTTACACATAATAAATGATGATATAATAGGGATGATATATTTTTATAATTTAAGATGATGTTGTGTCTCAGAGAATGATACCTCCAAAAATATGATACCTTGGCATTCTGAGCACTTGGAAAAGAAATTTGAAAGTCTTCGAATCAGGTCTGTCTGACCTTCCCTTGTTTCTTCTCAAGTGCAGGGAGGTGTTCTTTCTAAAATTCTCTGATCTGACTGAGGGAAGCTCTTCCAAAAAACACAAATGCCATAAACCCCCTATCTGAAATCTTGTTAACCAGGGAAGATTGCTAATGAAAGAAGAAACTCAGGATCATCACTAGCACAGCCAAACTTTTCATCTGTTCTTCTGAGGTCTATTACCTGAGAGGTTTTGTCTGCATAATAAGACAACCTCTGTTCATAGTGCAGTTCCACCCCTTACCTTTCCATAAATTGTTGCTATCTTCCTCAAAGCTCAAAGGAATTTTGTCCCAGCCTATTCACTGTTCTTTAGGTCCATTTACCTTCCTTAAAAATTATTTACTCTTCCTCTACAACTGCCTACATCCTCCATTTTCCTCTCCCATAAGAAAAGAATATATAAGCTTCAACCATCTGGACCATCTTAAGAGTTTTATACTTTGTATGATTCCCATGTGCTCGCAGATCAATAAGCTTTTATACTTTTTTTCCTGTTCATCTATTACCAGTTTGTTTATAGACTCAAGTTCTCAAAATTGCTAGAAGAGGAAAGAAACTTACTTTTGCCCTTACAAGTATCAGGACTGCAATACCAGCTGTAATTTTCCAAACAGTTCTGTTCAGAGCAAACAAGAAGTCTTTTCTAGAGAAGAGGCTGAATTATTTAAAATTATAAAATATTGTTTCCAAATACTCTTGTCCAACATGTCTGGCTCTTTGAGGAACAGAGCTTGTTTTATGTCAATTTTCATTTGAGGCAAGACAAAAATTAGATAAACCTTTGATATATGATCAGAGCTATTTTCAAATATGGCTTTATTTTATCATTTATCTTTTAAGTAACAGCATCTCTTTGAAGCAGTTATTTATTAATTTTATTTGAGTTTCAGAAAGATGACTACAAAGTATAATCCCTCCACAGGAAAGAACAATACTGTGAGTTATAGAAAAATCCAAGGAGTTTCGAATGAGTTTGTTAGGAATACAGATTACACGTTTCTAAATGAGGGTTTGGAAAGCTATGCCAATAAAATGGCAACAGAAAAACAATGGTCATGCCTGTAATTGGAGGAGTGAACTAGAGTGACTTGTAAGCATTCTCATTTGTGAGGCAGTGATTGGGAGAAGAGAATTAAAGTATGTGTTTACATTAAAACATCTTACAAAAAGCAGACTTAGCTACTAAGGATGGATGCATGCTCTGGCTTCGATGTTATTTATTTATTTATTTTCTTACTTTGGAGGGCAGTGAGAATCTTATTTCGACCCTGGCACTTTCCTCTTTGCAGCTGGGATTGCAATTTGCATGCAAATGACTGGCAAACCAGTAGGAAGTCCATCGGTATTCAAAAATGATAGGAGCAGTCCCTAGCAAGACCTGGGAAGCAAATTTACTGACTGACCCTCAGTAAAAGTAAATACTCAAAGTCAGGAACTATTAAATAAACAAGCACATGGAGAAAAGGCTGGAATTCATATGCAGTTTAGAATCTTTAAAATGAAAATAAATCTTGGGACCCCAAATTCACTAAGCCAAAATGAAAGTCAAACTGGGAACTGGGTCTTGCTAACCCGCCTGCCATTTTGCATCCTAAATTAGACAGCTGCACAGATGAAAAGCTACACACCTCCCTCACATTTTATCCACAGAGAAATTCCTTGTGGACCTCAAGATCTTTACCCTAAAGTGTTTCTGTTAAAGTTCAACATGTTAATGTAAATTGATAGCTTAACTTCATAGGTGGAGGGACAACATAGGGTAGAACTCAAAGTCATCCTCTGATCACCTGAGACAAATGCATATCTGATTGTTGCCTCTGCCCTATTGTCTGTGTAATCTTATGTAAAAATTCAGATTTACTTTGCCTGTCAAACGCATGAATGACTCTATTCCCCTACCCCAGCTCTCACATAAAAATTGTATATTTCTCAGTATCTTGCCCTTTCCCCTTTGAATACTGAAGCCCTCAAAACCATCTTCAGAAAAGGTCTCCAAGGTATGTGTCCTTAACTTTGGCAAATAAACCTCCTAAAATAATTGAGACTTGCCTGGGTCATTTTTCTTAATTGACTGAATTCTTGGGAAACCTTGGCTGCTACTGGCATCTAGCTACCAGTTCTTGGTATTCTCATTCAAACCACTCTAACTGCATTTCTTATTCCCTAATGACATTAATCAACTCTCATTTTCTGGGTAAGTAACTGTTTTCTTTTCTCACCTTAGGCAGTCCTTCTCTTCTCATCACTGCACACAAATTTGACCAATTTTCAGTCTGTATGCCAGGTCCACTGGTGATACAACTTTCCAGAGTCCTGTGAGAAAGCACAAGTAGTTCTTTCCTCTCCACTTAAGTCCCACCTCTTCTTCAAGTCACGCCTCTTCAATACAGATTCTGTTAGTACCTCAAGTCATAGTGATTATTTCTGTCCTTCTTATTACATCGTAACTAATGGTACCATTAGGTAACAACTTTAATTACTTTATTTATCATTTTATAAAAATATGCATTACCAGAATATATATATATATAAATATATATATATATATATATAGTAATTCTCTCAAATTAAGCAACAACATCTGTGAAAACAAAAGACTTAATCTATAGCAACTATCATCCCCTTAATGTTTTACCATCCAGTACCTGTCATAAAATATGTACCTTAATAAAGAAAAAATCTCCTGAGAATTTCTTAATGTTTTCATTTTAAAGATAAGAATGCAATGATCTATAGGTAACCATTTACAATAATAGCTTCTGAATCTAAATCATTTTTTCTACTAGTAGTTTCTTCTAAACCTCTTAATTACTATTTTTAAAGTCAAGTACAGGAGCTGCCTTATGTAAAATCTCACAAAGGCTTGTGACTGAATAAATAAATATGGCTATAAACCATGCTTGATAAGTATTGCTGTTTTATAGGGTTAAAAAAATTAAAAAGAAAAAAACAATATATCTCTTTTGACTTCAAAATGCTGTCATCTTGTGGAGTTACATAGACAGATTATCACAACATAACATTCAATAACATAATATAACATAACATAACATACAACAAACCATAGCACCTTAAGTAAATTCGTTAATAGAAACAGTTTTTATGAGGTGTAGTTAAAGGTAACAATTAATTCTCCTCAGGGGTTTGGAGTAGTTTTATAAAGTAGATCACATTGTCAAAGTATTGAAGGATAAGTTGGAATTTGCCTGGTGGACAAAGAGAAATAGATATTATATAGCAAAAGCAGTATGTTTAGAAAGACATGGAGTTATACAAAGGCAATAATACTACTCTGAGAAGAGTAAAACATAGCTTGCCTGAAGCTTGTGAAATATAAGAAAATGAGGCTGGAGAAGTAGATTTCAGTCAAGTGTTCAAAATATTTATGTCTCAAATAAGGGAGCTGATTTTATGAAAGCCTATTTCAAAACCTACTTGATTTTTTTAAGCCAGGGGAGCCACATAACCCTTTTTAAAGGTATTATATGAAGAACTTTCAGTCATTGAGTGTGTCTTAAATCCCTTGACCTTTTTTGATAGGAGATACATGGTTTTAATCTCATAATATCAATACACCAGTATCACATTTTGAAGTAGATAACAGGAATCTCATTTTACAAGTGACCAATCTAAGTCCAAGAGGAATTAAGATATTTGCATCTTTTCACAAATTTGGTAGGCATTAAATTTTCCTCATGATCAAAATACTAAGCTTCCCACAGGGATAGGATCAGGGCTGTATAAGTGAGGTGCCTAGGGTTTGAAGTGTTAGAATTTAAACAGGCACTCACTCTTAGGGTCTTGCAAGTATTCACACCACACTCACATGACTCTGACAGGAAGTGTCCCCTTAAATTTTGCCTCAGTCCTATTTCCCCTGTGTCTGTTGGCAGTGAGGAGTTGACTTTCACCAACCATAACACACAAGATGTTGAGAATCTTGTGCATCTAATAAATTCCAAAGGGTTGATTTCTTAGAGATATCTAACTCATCTGCCTACACTCAACCCCTCAAAGTTGTTCTCTACAAATATGACTCATGTGTTTTTTAAAAGTCCTATCAGATCATGTATCTTTCCTGTTTAGAGCATTTCAATTTTACTAATATGACTTCCAAATGAGCCTAAAATCTGTATGGCCAGCAAATTCTTGCTGATTTTCTTTCAAATACATGTCTGTTTTTCTCATTTTCTTCCACTTCACTCCCTTTATCACAGTCTATCAATACTAGATAGCATATTCAGATATAGCTCATGTAAGATATAATTATAGATAGAGTATTGATATATAACTCATGTAAAATATAATTTACCTATGTGACATATTTATTTAATGATTTTTTGGTATATTCACATGCAATCATCATAATAGTCAATTTTAGATTTTCATCATCTCAAAAAGAAATCCTGTATCCTTTAGATATGAACTCCCCTGTCTCCCTACCTGCACTCCTTTTTCTAAGCAACTGCCATTCTACTTTCTGTCAGTATAGATTTCCCTTTTCTGGATGTCCATCTCAATAGAGTCAAATGATATATGCCCTTTGTGGCCAGTTTCTTTTACTTACCATATTATTTTCAAGGTTCATTTATGGTATGGAATGTATCAGTTCCTCATTTTTTATGACTAATAGCCCATTGTATTTATTGATATATCATATTTTATTTGTCTTTCTATTGATGGATACTTGGGCTCTTTCTACCTTCTGGCTCTTATGAACAATACTGCTGTAAACATTTGTGCACGAGTTTTTATGTGTACATGTGTTTACAGTGTTCTTGGATATATGCCCAGAAGTGAAATTGATCATTTTTTTATCTTCATTAGAGAGATGTCTATGGAGAGCCTTTGACCATGTAGTAGTTGAGTTTTCTTTTCATCATTCGATTGTAATAGTTCTTTATATATTCTGTCTGCACGTCCTTTTCTATATCTATAATTTGCAAATATTTTCTCCTTCTGTTGCATTATGCTTTCACTTTCTTGATGATGTCCTTGGAAAAGCATTAAAAATGTATTTGATGAGATCCATTTTTATTTTTATTTTGTTTATTGTGCTTTTGGTGTCACATTTAAGAGTTATTTGCCAAATCTAGTATTGGAAGGCTGCAGAAGAATATTTTAAAATAAATAATGCAAATTGCATTTGGTGATAAAAATGTTGTGATCAGAGACTCACAAAAACTTAAAGAGGTATTTCCTCTAGGATCAATAGTATAGTATTTGTTAATTCTAAGTTCATGATTACTTCATAGAGCATAAATACCATGTATAACAAAAATTTACTGTGTTATTCCACTGCATCTGACCTTCATTGTTTCTGATGAGAAGTCAGCTGTTAACCTCATCAGGCATCTCTTGTACACAGTGAATACTTTTTCACTTGTTTCTTTCAAGATTTTCTTCTCTTTTTTGACTTTTAGCATTTTTACTATGATATATCTGTTTCTAGATCTCTTTGTGTTTACTTTATCTGTATTCCCTCAAGCTTCTTGGATGTATAGTTGTCTTTATCAATAATTTGGGTACTTTCCTGTTATTATTACTTACTTTTATAATTTTTTCAAACCTCTTCCTTTCTCTCTTTTCTCTTGTTTTCATGCTTCATTACAAACATTGGTGCTGTTGATGGTGTCCCACATTTCTCTGAGGTTCATTTTCCTTTATTTTTTTCTCTCTGTTCTTGGCTTGCATAATGTTTATCAATCCATCTTCAACTTCACCATTTTTTTCTGCATTTTAAGTCATTTGTATGCCTTTTTAATTTTTTTGATTTCAGAAACTTTACTTTCAAATTTTGAAAATTCCATTTGATCTTTGGGGGACTATCTCTTTATTGATATTTTCTATTTGAGGTCACTTTATCATCATAAATTTTCTTACTTATTTAAACATGCTTTCCTTTAGTTCTGTGAACATATTTATAATGGCTATTTTTAACTCTCTATTTGTGAAATCTGATATCTGGTTGCTCTAACAGGCAGTTTGTGCTGTATGCTTCTTTTTCAGCATAGATTGTACTCCCCTATTTCTTTGCATGCTTGATAATTTGTTGTTGAAACTAGAGTTTTACTATAATATATTCTAGCAATTCTAAGTAATGGTATCCCATCACCTCTTTTTCATTCTCATGTCTGAAGTTTGTTATTATTTGTTTGTTCAGTTGTTAGTAGCTGGCTGAATTATTTTAGTAAATTTTATTTCTCCCTCAACAATGTTAAGATTTTGTTGTTTCTCCTCCTGGAGCCACAGCTGCAGATATGCCCACAGTCATCTCAGAATGACAGTGTCATATGTAAGAGTATCTTTCCTTTTTCCTAAACACATGAGATTTTAAACACTACCAATTTCCAATTGACTGTTACACTGTTTCAACAATGACCTGGGGTATAAATTTCTGTACAAACTAATCAAATTGCAGCTTCCTTGAAGAAATAGTTTATGAAGTCCATGGTAAATATTTGTTGTAATTTCAAAGGACTTCCTCCCAGCTGTCATATTCTCAAGTCTCTCTTGCAGACCATCTGGCCTGCCACCTAAGCTGTATCTTTAACAGATCCACAAATCTAGTTGCTTGGCATTGCAACCCCTTATTTTTGACAGCACTTTTAGATTTAAATTTTTCCCATGTCTTTTTCAAATGAAGACAGTTTCTTTGGGAAGAGATTAGGAGCTATCTATTTTACCACTCACTCATTTTTCTCAGGAAAACTTTTATAGCCAGATCTCTGGAGCAGGAGGTGGGACAATGGTAAGCTTCTAAATGCTACCCTTATTCTTGGAGTTCAGGACTCAGTAGGAAAAATGTAAATTGTGGAAAGTCATTTCAGTTTGCCTCTCCTGGCAAGAGACTGTTCCCTGAGCAGCTGGGCAAGGGGAGTTGCAGGGGTCATAGGAGCTCCAGGATTCTCATATTTCCATACTCAAGATAAAATTTCTCTTCCAATAGTGAGGCTGTATACAAGACTATTGCTCTCGCCTCTCAAATGTACTTGCTCAGCCTTAGAAACCAGTAGTTGAGGACAGGGTGAGAAAAGCTGAAAATCCTGCTCTGCCTAGGAGAAAACCCTCTGACTTGAAGCTGAGGAGAGAGGGAGTTCTGTAATTATAGCTCCAGCAGTCTGAAATGAATTCTCTGCTTTGCTAAACTGGGAGTGGGGATTGGGGAGGGGGTAATTTTTTTTCTAATACCATAGAGTCTTACCTTTCTTGTCAATTTTTAAATAGACTTTTCTTGGATATATTTTGTAAATTTCCTCTTTGCCCTCAATAGCATTTCATAGAATTTCAAATAAGAAAAAAGATTGTTAAATAATTTTCACCAGTTTAATTGGTCAAGAGATCAGTAGAGCTCTTCGCAATGTGATGCTAGTAGTCAATTGAGAAAGCTTTCTGATCTCCTGTTCTGAATTGAAGTCCTTTGTAATACTAGGTCATTCATCCCTGTTAAGTTATCTTCACTTATATTATCATTGTGGCATAATTTTTATAATTATATAATGCTGGACCCCTCATTTACCCCTAGATTATTGAGGTCAGAGACTATGTATTTACTATTAACTAACTTATTACCTGTTTACTAAACAAGATTTGATTAAAAATAAAATATTTCTTGAATGACTAAACTCAGTAATTAGAGTAATTAGACTGTATATGATGGGGGCTGGCTTGATAGAAATTTTAAAATTAGTGTAGGCCCTCAAATCTGATAGACAGTGTAAATTGTGACACATTAAGTAGAATGGAGAATATTGAGGTGAGATCACATTTGTAGTGAACTTTTTAAAGTCTATTAGAAGACATTTTGCAATATAATTATACACACTTTGCTATTAAAATGTTCTTATATCAGAAAAGCTCAGGTTGAAATATCTGATTTTTATGAAAACCCAGTTTTCATAAAACCCTAGTTTGGATAAAAGAGACCATTCATCTTTCCCTATCCTTGGGGAGTCTCCTGAGGGTAAGGGGAACATAAGGCATTGAAATTTCTGGCTTACACAGCTCACAGCTCCCATGTCATATGTGAAATTCAGATATCTGCATTCTTCAGTTTGGACAAGTCAGAACTCAGGGTAGGAATTGAAACTGGAAGGCAGCAAAGATGTCTTAATTTAGCACACAAAACTAAGTCAAGAAGGTATAATTAGGATGAAAATTAAAATGTAGTGAAGAATGTCAATGATTTCTGAATATTTCTGATTACAAACAGTTTGGGAAAGCAAAATAAGAATTCTGTCTTACATGGAATCAACCTAGGTGCCCATCAATGGTGGAATAGATAAAGAAAATGTGGTAATATACACTGTAGAATACTACACAGCCTTAAAAAAAGAATGAAATTATGTCCTTTGCAGCAACATGGATGCAGCTGGAAGTCATTGTCCTAAGTGAATTAATAAAGGAACAGAAAACCAAATACATGTTCTCACTTATAATTGGGGCTCAACACTTGGTCCTCATGGGCATAAAGACGGCAACAATAGAAACTGGGCATTACTAGAGGGAGGAGGGAGGGGAAGGAAGTAAGAGTTGAAAAGCTAACTATTGTGTACTGTGCTCACTACCTGGATGATAGAATCTATTATACCCCAAACCACAGCATCATGCAATATACCCAGGTAACAAGCCTGCACATATACCCACTGAATCTAAAATAAAGTTGAAATTATTAAAACATTTTTAAAAAGAATTCCATCTTACATGAGTCTATATTACCTCAATATTAGTGGAATAGATAATGGAACAGTCCACTAAGAAAAAACATAAATAAATAAAAACAACAACCTTACAGTTACCTGGCCTATAGGCATAGGATCTAGGAAGATATGTAAAGTAGTCATTTATCTGCAGGATTTCAGTATACCTTAATGAGCAGTAAAATTCCAAAAGAGGCGTCTCCAGCTATTTTTAGCAAAAATGATAAAATAGCAATAACACATCAATAATGACAATGTTTCAATATAGTCAATTAATATTTCCTCAAATTTATATAACAGTGAAGTTTCAAAAAAAGTTAGGAAACAGTGTTTCTACTCTATTTAAATTAACAGAATTCATGGAGCATCTGGTTATGGGAACTAGAGTTCATTTGTTCTGTGTTGAGATCACCAAGACCACCTTCAGATTTGATGACTCACAAGAATGACTCAAAGGACTCAGACACTGTTATATGCACAGTTATGGTTTATTACAATGGAAGGATAAATATCAAAATCAAAATAAAAGTTGGGCCAAGTCTGGAATAAACCAAGTGCAAGTTTTCAGCTGTCCCCTCCCAGTGGAATCATCTGGGACATACTATGATCTTCCAGCAACAATGTATGACAGCACATGCAAAGTGTAACAGATCACAGTACCTGATCCTTAGTGTCCAGGGTTTTTAATGGAGGCATGCAATACTGTGTGACTGACCTCAGTTCCCAAAGCAAAATCCATGCACTTATCACAAATCACATTATTAGCATAAACTAGCTGTTAAAACTCTACAGGGTGGCTCAAGGCCTCAGGCATACAAAAACACTCATCAGGCAGAACACTTAACAATGCTCAGAACTCAGTTGCTAGGAACCAGTCCTGAAAACAGGACCTGGGAATATGTAAGAATTAAGAACAGTCTCTTGAACAAATGCTTTCCTGCACATTCACTATTTGATTATACACCTAGATCCTTAACTTTCCTAGTACAGTTGAACTAGAGTTCCTGTAAGCCACATGAGGCTAGTCTCTTGATCTACAAGGGGAAAAAAAGTAAAACCCTGTGTTCCATCTGGTTACTCCTCCCTTAAATCCGTTTATCCTATACTCTTTCTATTTCTACCCTATAAGGATCAGTATTCTGTGACTAACATTTTTTTTGACCACTTATTTTATGCTATGTTTGATTCTAAGAACTTTATTGTCATAATTAATCCTAAAAACCATCTTTGTGGCAAGCCCTGTTATTAGTTTTGTTTTCCTGGTCATGAAATCAAAGTTCAGAATGCTTAAGCAAATTTTCAATAGCATACATTATTTGGTATGAAGGTGGGTTGTAAACCAAAATAGTCATTACTCCAGGCACCACAGTTTTCATCATTATGTGAACTATTTTAAAAAATAAATAAAAAGAAAAAAAAGAGTTGAGTGAGGGATACATTTTCTTTCCTATGATTAGGAGGCAGGAACTGATTACCTCTAAATTTTCTTTTATTTTAATAATGTTATACTATATGTAGAATAAAGAACCATAAAGTTGTTTTTGGTTTCTCCAAGATTATCCAATTAATTAATAACAAGGCCAAGGCAAAGTTTTTCCTACCTGTGCTGCCTCCTGGTCTAAGACTTATGGCAGTCCATAAACTTTAGAACTTAAGCAGAAGGTAAAATAGATACTGATTTTTGCATTTCAAAAGCTAACATATTTGGAGGCTGGGACCCACAGATGGTTTGTTTCCTAACAAACCGATGTTATCTATGCAAACACAATAAGCTTTTGGAAATTAAAATCTAAGTTTTTCCTTCCTTTTGAATTTGTTTTTTTAAACTCACTGTTTTAAATATTAGAAGCTTGACTCTGGAGTAGTACTTGAACCAATAATTACTGATTGTGTTTCCTCTACACAAAACACAGTCACAGAAGGGGTAAAAAACACAGAATCATCCCTCATGTTACTAACGGTCTATAAAGTAAAACATGCCATGGAAAGAAATAGCTAATGATTTAAGATATATACTACCAGTATGAAAAGAGACATTCAGAAGTAAGTGCTATGAAATATAGAGTAAGAAGCCTGTTAAAGTATTACTTCAATAAATGTTAAATAAGTAGTCACATTACTCTGGGCTCAGTGCTAGGTGCAGCAGACATCCTGTTGCAGAAAACACATATGGTCCCTGACCTTTATAGTTTGTCAAGAGACAAAACAGTAAACAAATAAGATACATACAATGAACAATTATGCAATCGCTACCAAGCAAACTATAAAGTCCTAGAGAAAAATACTAGGATCCAGTTTACTTTAGGATCACAGAAGGGAGGTTCCCTCAGAAGTAATGATGTCAATATCAAAGATATGAAGGAAACTGTTTGGTAAAGGTGGGAACTGTGGTTTTGAAATAAAAGTTAAGAACAACTTTCTAGGAATAAGGAATATCTTATGTATCATACAAACAGGTGAAAATATGTTTGGTGCATTCAAATAACTGAAATATGTACAACATAGCTAAAGTGAGGGTGAAGGTAGAGAGAGAGAGAGAGAGAAACGAGAGAGAGAGAGAGTAAGAAAGACAGAGAGAAAACACGAGGGAGCAAGGCAAGACTGTGGTTGTATGTGAGGGTTTTCTGGAAGAAACAGCATTTGAGATTTGATGCTATATTGAATGGTGTCCTTGATATCATGAGGTTGGAGAAGTTTAACTTTCACTCTTAGTAGGAAGGAATTAAATTATTTTCTCTTGAAGCAACTCAGAACTTAGCAGTAGCCTGTGAGCCAGAAAAATGTTATTCATGAGTCATATTCCACCCATCCTGAGAAAATTTCAAAGAAGCCTTTTCTTGCAAAAGAGTATGAAAGAGATTAAATCAAAATGTTTCTTGGAGAAGGTCAGGTGTGTGCTTATAAATCTTCCTGAGCTTCTCATATAGAAAAATATTTCAAACCATTTTCCTTCAAGTTCTCTTGTTACGGAAATATTGTTCTTGGAAAAGAAAGACCTGTCGGGGATACAGAAGTTGTTTTGCAATATCCAGTTTTTCAAGACCCATGTAAAGCTGTCAGTGAGTTGAATTCAGCTTACTGTTTATGGACACCAGGACTCACAAGTAAGAAAAGGGCTCTGCATGAGCTAATTTGTTATTGTCCAGCAATCTCACCTCCAGCCCCAGGAAAGATCAAATAGGAATGTTAGCATATGTATCTAGAGAACTTTCCTCCTGGAGCTTTTTGTAAACCTCCCACCATTTCTTTGGGAAATCTAGAGCAATTCAATTGTGTTTACCTGTCTAGAAGTGACGAGCTTTGCCTCCAAACCGTTTTCTTGAATTATTTTTACAATATTTTCTTCAACTATATGTCACAAATTCTGGGTTAGGAGTATTTTTGCCTTGAAGGGACCTAGTCCCTGAACTAGCATGGTCTTGTTTTGACTGGAGCATTGATAACATCAGTTCTTGGAAATACATGAGAAATTATATTTACTGTTTGCCCTTATTAATACAAGTTGACTATTTCTAGCTTAGATAAGATGTTGCTTTCTGACCACAGGTGAAGAAAGTTCTGAGATGCTAAAGTAATCTACAATCTAGGGAAGGTGCTATTAATAAATTTACTATTGGTCTATTGAGATTTCTTTGAGAAAGAGCTGAAACTCTCAAGAGTTTCAGTAGAAGCCATTTCAAGCCTGAGTGAAGGGTGACCCTTTGGAAAAAAAAGAAACCTATGATGTGCTAGGGTATTTATGATGGGGGCAGCTAAGCCTTTGGGATTTAAGTGTATTTTAGAGAGCAAGAGCAAAGTTGCAGTCAGCCCTGTTTCTACTGGCAACATTTCTCTCCAGCAATTACCTACACCCATCCATGTCATGCGACATTCACCTTACAAGGCCAAATGGCTTAGTTCTCTGGCAATTTCTATGTGTCAGCTTTTAATATAGCATGCTTTGAGGTCTAAAATCATCTTCATCCAAAGAAAAATAATAATAGTTACTTGATGAGCATTTACTTTGTTTGAGGCACTGTGATAACTACTTAGCATACATTATTGTATTAAAGTTTATGTAATCCCATAACATGGATATTATTAAAACTATTTTATATATACATGAGATTGTTGAGGTTTATGGAAATTAGTTAACCTTCCTTAGGTCACCAAGATGCTGCTTGATAAAACCAATATTTGAAACTATTTAATTATCTTCATAGCAACTAAACTGGTGAAATACCCATGGGAAGGCAGGTCATGGTCAGGAAATATCCGTGGGCGTATGGAGTTAGGAGGGCTGAGGGTAAACACCAGCCCTCTCACTTGTCTCTGTGACTCTCGGCACTCTTTATTAGCTGGTATTTCCTTATCTGTGAAAAAAGAAAAATTATTCTTTTGTGAGAATCGAATACGTTGATGTCAATGAGGGTGCCTGGTACATCAGAAAACTTGGCTTGGCTCTGGGCCAAGCAAACTCTACAGATATTAAGGGGTCTAACAACATGTTATATGTTTAGCTTACATGAGAGCATTTTACATTTTGGAAGGGATTTTTTGTGAATGGCCAAATGCCCTTTAAGTAATCAAATAATCTTGCTCACCATTCTAGTGAAACAGTTAATTTCTAGAACATAGAATAGATAGTTGATACTTGTATGTGGGGGATAATCATATTGACTGTTAAGGAGTAGTTCACAGAAGCTTGACTTCTATAGATAATGCTCCTTGTTTTTAGATAAGCATAAATGCCTTTTCTCTGGTACTTGTTCCAAGTTAGTATAAAATATTTATGGCTTCTGTACCTTGTCCTTTGACAGCCTGGTCTGGTAGTAAGAAGATGCCTGTGCAGGGGTTCAGAGGCATCTTTGCAGAGCAGTATGAGAGTCTGCCCAGTCACGGTAACTGTGTAAATTTGGACAAGATGTTTAACCTCTCCAAATGAATTCCCTTATTTTTAAAGTGGTAGCAATACCCACTTTCAAAGTCTGTATGAAGATTACCTGATAGAATGTATACAAAGTGTTCAGCATGTTCTTAAGTTTAATTGTGTTGATTTTTTAGCCCCCACAAATAAGTGAGAACATGTGATGTTTGTCTTTGAGTGCCTGGCATATTTACCATAACGATCTCCAGTTTTATCCAAGGGCAAATGACAGGATTTCATTCTTTTTGAGACAGAATCTTGTTCTGTTGCCAGGTGTTAGGCTGGAGTGCAATGGCGCAAGCTCGGCTCACTGCAACCTCCGCCTCCCCGGTTCAAGCAATTCTCCTGCCTCAGCCTCCCGAGTAGCTGGGACTACAGGTGCACACCACCACACCCAGCTAATTTTTGTATTTTTAAGTAGAGATGGGGTTTCACCATGTTGGCCAGAATGGTATCTATCTCCTGACCTCGTGATCCGCCCGCTTCGGCCTCCCCAAAGTGCTGGGATTACGGGCTTGAGCCACTGTGCCTGGCTGGATCTCAATCTTTTTTATGGTCAAATAGTACTCCATCATGTATATGTACCACATTTTCTCTATCCATTCATCTGTTGATGGACACTTAGGTTGCTTCCAAACCTTAGCTATTGTGAACAGTGCTGTAACAATTACATCACATTTCATGTCTGTATCAAAACATCTCATGTACCCCATAAATATGTATATCTATATGTACCCACAGACATTAAACATAAAAAAGTTTTTAAAAGTGTTCAGCATGGAGCTAAGAAAAATTCTTGAGGTTTTTATCATAAGGTGTTTATGGAGTACTGGGAACATTTTGGCTGTAAATTCTGGCTCATTTTTTGACTTTAGGTAAAGAGTACCTCCACTTGTGTTCCAAAATAAATCATGTGGTTAAGGGATTATACTTTCCCATTCAAAAAGTGGAACATATGGTGTGACAAAAAACAGTTCTTAAACACACTTAAAACTAACAACATGCCAAACATTAACGCTAAAAAATAATTTGTTTGTGTTTATGTTGAATTTCTTTGTTGAGAAAATAAAATCACTCAAAATCATAAGTATCTTGGAAAATACAAGCACCTTGTCTATAATATTTTATGTTTACAGAAGTGGTATCCTTCTTTGTTCTCAAAGACTCAGGTCTACTCTATGGGGAATTTATTTCTTTTTGTGATAAAGAGTGTGTTCTCAAAGCAAGAGAATTTTGCTTTGAAGGAAAACTTCCTTCCTAGCTGCCATGAGTGGGATCACACACAACCTTCAGCTGTCAGCTCTTCCAGTGGCTGCGCCAGCAGCAGAGAGCCCCCACACCCATGATCCTGTGTTCCACTTGGTCACTAAGAAGGACAGGGTTCTATACAGAGACTTGGTTAATCAGGACCCTTCAATGGGAAATATTCACGACTATGGTCTCCACCATGCTGGCTGAGGCTTTGTCAGGCTTGCCTCACAGAGAGCCTTCACTTTTTCCTCTACCCAATTTTCTCTTCCTTTTCTTTTCTTTCAGACATGTTAATCCCTAGCCAGTGTCTTACACTTCAGATATCATCTCAGCTTTTTTCTTTTTTTTTTTTTCTTGTTTTTTTTTTTTTTTTTAAATTCCTGGATAGCCCAAACTGCTACAGTCAGCAATAAAGGTGCTGTGGTCTGATATACATGTAATGAGACGAGGTTTCGGAGCTGGATCAAATGCTTTCTTGCTGACAATGAGAACTCCTTCACTGGTGGTAAGTGGAGTACAGGTGATGGTTCATCTGTCAAGCTTTCATCAGTGGTAAATTGAGAGGTTGTACTGGCGAGGAAATGTAAAAACAAGTAGAACATATTAAGCATTGAAGACTTTGGAGGAAATAGTATATATAAGAATAATTGAATTGGATGGTTATTGCTAAGTATCACTAATGAGATAAAGAAAAGTAAGTATTATCTGAGGGTCAGAAGCAGATCATTGAAAGCCAGAAGTAAAAGTCAACAGCCTTTTATTTATGGATCAGCAAGCTCTTTTTTTTTTTTTTCTTGCAGAAGCAAGGCTGAGAAATTTAAGGCCACAGTGGACTCATATCTAATAGTCTGGGTAGGGATGTACCCACTCAAGAAATTTAAAAGTTCAGTCAAGAGAGGTTTGTTATGCCAAAATCAGGATTTTGGTTGGGAAAGTTTAGAACTATAACACATGGGATAGTGGCATGTGGGTGAATGCTCCCAAATGTTTTAAATAACCAGGCTCCTCTGTATGTTTAAACCCTGAGAAGTAGCCTGTCTCTCCCAAGTAAGAGCTAGTGTCTCCCATGTTCTATAACACATTGCAGAAGACTGCACCATGCAAAACCCGGGTGCCTTCGTCAGGTCATTTATCTGCCAACTATGCACTTAGAAAAGAGGTATACCCAAGCATTTTAAAAAAATCTGTTTTAGAAAACCTTTAAAATTTAAGAAATATTAGAAAAATAGTACAGAGAGTTTTCAAATAAGCCCCAACTCAGTTTCTGTTGTCATTTTACATTTTATGGCACATTTTTAAAAATTAGTGAATCAATATTGGTGAATTATTATTAAGTCCATACTTTACTCAAATTCCCTTCATTTTTTCTTAGTGTGTTTCTTCTGTATCAGGGTCCTATCCAAGATATCAAATTACATTTAGTCATGTTTCCTCCTTAGGTTCCTGCTGACTATGACTGTTTCTCAGACTTTGCTTGTTTTTAATAATCTTGACAGTTTTGAGGAATACTGGTCAGTTAAGTTGCAGAATGTCCCTCAATTAGGTTTTGTCTGATGGCTTTTCTCATAGCTAACCTGGAGTTGTGTGTTTTTGGAAAGAAGATCACAGAGGTAAAGTGCAATTTCCATCACATGATTTCAGGGGTAGATGCTATCACTGTGACTTATCACTGATAATGTTCCATTTGACCTCCTGGCTGAGGTAGGATCAGGTCTCTTCACTGAAGTTGTTTCCTGCCTCCTTTGTATACTGTATGCTTTGAGGGGAAGTCACTCTGCACAACACACACAGAAAGAGTTGAGTGTTAGGCTCCACTCCTTAAGGATAAAGTATCCACATAAATTATTTGAGATTCTTCTGCATGGAAAATTGCATGTTCTTCCTCATTTATTTATTCAATCAATCATTTATTTGTATTAATGTGAACATTCATTTTATATTTTGAGTTGCAATCCAATCATATTTCATTCGAATTTTCCAGCTTTGGCTAATGGAATTCCTTTAGTTGACTATTATATTCCTTTCTCATGACTCCATCCACTTGTGTGTGTGTGTGCATATGTGTGTATGTGTGTATGTCTGTTTTTTGTGTACTTCCTTAATTTCCAATGCTAGAAAAATACTAGGTTCATCTTCTATATATCCTGCCCCAGTCTTAGAATGAGCTACTCAGCTATTTTTATGAGGAGCTCTTGTCTTTTGTGTTGGAAAACAGAATTAAAAATTTAGATCTGAGTGTGAGTTGTACTCATTCTAATGGGGTGTCATTGCCTCTAGGCCCTCTCAACTGTCATAATAAGGAAATATATATGTGTATATGTATATGTGTATACTAAGCTGTGTAAATGCACATATCTATAAATGTTTCTACATGTATCTGTATGTGTACCAGGTTAAGCATGAATTTATGCCAATGTCTCCAGCTCTAATTTATTACTAGGTGAATAGTTCTAGCCTCTTCCCCATCTTATCTGTAAACTCCTACTCCAACACTCAGATGTTGGAAAAAATCGTCTGCTCCCATCATCGGCTACCCATTTATTTAATTGTTAAACTTCAGTGTATGTCAGGGGTCGTGGGGGTGGGAGTGAGTATTTAGGCTTTAGAATTATTAAACTGTATTTCCAAAGGAAATAACCTTTATCAGCTGGAGAACAGTGCTTATATGCAGTTAATTTTGCTTTTAGTTTTACAGACTTCAGTCACTTAAAAAGCACTTAGGTCAATACCCTCTTCTCACAAACACTTAGTGAGGTTCATACATTTGTAATACAATTAGATTGTTTTATCGTATTCTGCATTCCGTCTGAAAAAATCCTCAGCCTCATAAGTTACTATTTTAATTCTCATGCATTAATGGTTACTCCTTGTAATTTAAGGTTTGTTTATTCCTTCTCCAACACTTCCCATCTTTATGTAGACACAAGTTTCAGACCCATATCATTTTTCTTAACTCTAACTTTTCAAAACATGTTATGTAGGGCATGTCTGCTGGTGATGAATTCTCTCAAGTGCTGTTTGAGTAACTCTTTATTTCTTGTGAAATTTTAAAGGATAATTCCACTGGATATGGAATTCTTAGCTGTTGTTTTTATTTGTTTTATTTTTTCAAAACTTTAAATTTTTAATTCCACACTCTCCTAAGGTATCTTTTCCCTCACTTAGAGTCTTTGAAGTGTTTTCTTTGTCTTTGGTTTTCTGTAGTTTGAATATGATATGCTTGGATGTAGTCTGTCTTCCTTCCTTCCTCCCTCATCATTTTCTCCCCTTCCCTCTCTTCCTTCTCTTTTTTTATTTTTTGTATTTATTCTTCTCACAGTTTTTTGTTTGTTTGTTTGCTTTTTGTATTTATTCTTCTCACAGTTCTGTAAGCTTCTTCTATCGATGATTTGACAACTGTTATTAATTTGGGAATGTTCCTAGTCATTATTACTTCAAATATTTATCTACTCCATTCTTTCTTTCCTTGCTTTCTGGTATTCTAATTGCACATAAATTACAACTTTTGAACTTGTCTCATAGTACTTGAATGCCCTGTTTTATTTTTTTCTTTTTGCTTTTCTTTGAATTTTGGTTTGGGAAGTTTCTGTTGAATGGTTTTCAGATTCTTTGATAATTTTATCAGTTGTGCTCAGTGTACTGCTAAGTTCATCAAAAGCATACTTCATGGAAGTTACAGTGGTTTTCTTGTTTTATTTCTAACATTGCCTTTTGGTCCTTTCTTACAATTTTTATTTCTCTGCTATATTTATCATGTGCTATACCAGGATGTCTACTTTTTCAATAAGAGGCTGTATTGATTTGAATACTCTTGCCCAAAATTTATATGTATCTATTGACCTGAAACCTGTGAATGTGACCTTATTTGGAAATAGCATCTTGCAGATGAAAGCAAATGAAGATGAAGTCATACTGGATTTGGGGTGGCACCTGAATCCAATATAACTGGTATATTTTTAGGAGACAAAAATTTGAGCAGAGAGGCTCAGACACACAAGAAAACTGCAATGTGACAATGAACAAAGAAATGCTTGTGTCCCTGGCCTATCATGAACTTTTTTTTCTAATAGTACCATTTTTTCATCCTTGGGGAGATAGGAAAGCTAAGGGTAGTTATAATGGAAAAAATAATGTCTTTCCTCCGATTAGAACAAGGCTCTCTTAAAGACCTTTACCCTAAAGAATTGGCCTTTATTATGAAGAATTATTGGAGATATTTTACATTGACTTCTCTTTTCTTCCCCCACCGGAACCAATCAGGAACTTTCTTGAATGTTCACAATTAGAATTTGTTGGGGTTCCAATAGGTAACACCTATTAAATTTATCTAAATATGCAGCTACCAAGAGTTTCTCACTTTTAACCTAGTTCACATCTAGTCTATGGGATTTCATCAAAATTATCACTGATGTTTTCATACAAGTATACAGCTCCATTGGCTTCTGTTCCAGGGAAGCAGAAAGAAGCTCTCAGCTGTGACCCCCTAGACTTTCCTGTCTCCCCGGCTTTTAGAGTGGGTTTATCTTGCAACCTCTATTCTAAGTTGAATTCAAGAAAAGAAACAAACTATAGCCTGTAGGCAAAAATAACTGTTTTTGCAAATAAATTTTTTGTTGGAACATTGCAATTGATATATGACTTAAAAAGAAACTATTTAGACAGATAATGAGGGTAAAGAAGTCCTTGGTAAAGTTTCCCTTTTAATGAAAAGCAGCCCCCAAGTCATTTTCTTTTCTAACAAAAAGCAGCATAGAAAGTCAAGCTGCAAGAATAGTAAGGCAAGCTAGAAGTTTGCAAGGGTGAATGCCAGTGGCTGTGTCAATAGGAAAAGGCTACCTGGGGGCTAGGCAGGTCCAACATGGTGATCACATCTTCCTTTTCCTCATCAACCACGTGCACAGTAAGGAGCAGGCAACATGGTGCCAGCCAAGTAGAGAACCTATTTGCATAATAAAGCGTTAGGGTAAGGTGTCCAGTTTCCTCACAAACTATGTAAATACCACATTTGGTCCAACCAATCTTTGGGCCCTACGTAAATCAGACACCACCTCCTCAAGCCTGTCTATAAAACCCTGTGTACTCCACCACAGACCAGAAGTCCTACTCAGGTGCCCCTCTCTCTCTCGCAGGAGAGAGAGATGTTCCTCCTTCTCTTTCTTTTGCCTAGTAAACATCTGCTCTTAACTTCACTGGATATGTGTTCATTTCCTTGATTTCCTTGGCATAAGATGACATATCTCAGGAATTTACCCCAGAAAACAATGCTGTCTCACAATGCCCATTTGTAAAAAAATTCTATGTAAGTCCCTTTCTTAATATGCTAAAGAACAAAACACATGCACATTTTAATAGGTGGTGAATTTTTTTCTAATTAACTCATTCCAGAAAGAAAAAAATAAAATAACTCAAACTAGGAATAGAGAGAATCTTCCTATGATGATACCATTAAAAATTGCTGCATCTGAAACCTCCCACAACCTGCACTGTCCTCCAACTTCCACAAGGAGTGTTAATAGAGTTCTGTTGAGCAGCACACCCCCTATGGTTTTCTTTCCATAAGTGCTTCCTTCATTTATGGTTTATGCATCAGTCAGCATCCTTCTGAATCTGATTTCATTTCACTATGAAGACCATTTGTTTACACCTTATTTGTAGTTGCTTTCGTACTACATCAGTGAGTGAGTGATTATGACAGAAATTGTATGGTCCACAAAGCCCCAAATATTTAATATTTATCCCTTTAGATAAATAGTTTTGCTAACAGTATGCACCAAAAATAGTTATGGATGGATGTTTAAGTGGCTTTCATGCATTTTTATATTGTGTTATAATGAACAAAATATCACTGAATATCCCTGTGCATATTCTTTTATTTTTGTGCACATGTTCTATTATTATTTATTTAGCTTATATTCTTAGAACTGGAATTTCTAGGTCAAAGAGCATGTGCCTTCCCCTGGTCCATTTTAAACATTTTCCAGTCTAAAAAGAAAAAATAATCAAGTGTGCTTCCAGTTCAAAATTCTGAAAATTGAAAGGAAATAAACTATCATTTCAAATTAACTGTTTCCCTGATTGATGAGAAATGCTGATCTTTTAGGAGAAAGGGCTTTTAGATCCAGCCTGGCAGCAATAATGGGCTTGTGACTTTTAGACCTGATTCTGAATTCATGAATTTCAGCTACTAGCCAGGCTGATTCTCAGGACAAGGTGAGCTTGAGGAAGGTGCACTGACCAGAGCCTTATGATGTAACACCAAGGGATGATAATGTCAGAATGTACATTAGCCCCAGTTATAAATGCAATTCAGTGACACTAAGAAAACTGTTAACATGGCTTACAAAATTCCTGGGGGAGGCCGGTATTCACGACTTCCCATTTAAAGTGGGTAAATTTTAAATCTTTTTCTGTTTTAGGGTTGTTTTGTCAAATCCCTGTTTCTGAGTTTTTCTTTCCTATCAAAACTAAACATCTGGGGATTATGGGTCTTCTGTTTATTTTTGAATAAATTGTATTACTTGTGTTTTATATGTAGATCCTCTAGAAGACTGGTACTGGTCTTATCTCAATCTATCTCAGGTCTTCTTCTAGGAAGGCCCCCAAAACCAGTTAGTCTCATATGGGCTGATCCTGCAGTCAGAAGAGTGTCATGAAGCATTGTCTTTAAACTCACCACCAGCCTTTGTTGGAATCATTCTAGTTTTGGCATGAAAGGGCAGGGCAGACCTCTTAAAGTGAAGTCTAATGTAGGTAATAACTAACCCTTTCAATCACTTACTATTTACATTTGTGATGTTACGTTATAACCTTTGGTATGTCCAATGAGCCTAAAAGGTAGGCCCTATTTCCAGAATTAAAATAAGAGGAAGAGCACTGGTCTGGAAGAGTAACAATATTTGAAGCTGCTTTAAGCTCTACAAGTGTATCTCTGTATGAAATAATAATTTCTTGAGTCTCAGATTCTTCCCTTTATGTAATGAAGGCTTTGGACTTGATCATTCCTGTTTTCTTCAGAATAATAGTCTTAGAATTCTAAAATGTTTTATCTAAATATATCTATGAGGAATGTCCAGGGGTAAATCATTCTCAAATTTCAAATTTAGCAGAGGCCTTTCACCTTCCCCCAGCTTTTTTTTTCATTTACTATTTTGAAAGAAAAGTGATGTTGTAGGGGCACATGATGGAGGACTCGATGTCTAGGGAAAGGAAAGCCTTTTTAGATATAGAAAACATAGTTGAGTCATAAAAAGTACATACAAAGTTTTCCTACACTGAAAACAAAAATTTTAGTTTTATATATTCTTTGACCAAGTAAAAATCATAAAAATAGGATAGAAAACATCTTTCCCAGTGCATGCTTGACAGGATGTTTTGAATAGTGACATGTTTTTTGTAGTCATCCAACTGTTGTATAAATGGAGTTGTGTCTCAGATTGTGGATTTAATGGGATACACAGCTAAGGGAGGGGTCCATAGTCCCAGGTAAAGGATTTCTTACGTGGAAACTTAAGCCAGGGAATTCAATTTAACAAGTCTTTAGAAATTATTTATTGTGTTTGGGTAAACATCCCCCTTCCCAACCCACTCAAAAGATGAGTAACAAACCTTAGGTTTAAGGCCATATTACATTCACAAAAAAGAATTGCTACCATTTACTGAGTGGCCACTGGATGATGAATGCTTCAGATGAACTATCTCTAAGCCTCATAACAATCCCTCAGAATACTTGTTTCTGTCTCCATTTTATAGTTCAGAAAAGAAGGTCCAGAAATATGTAACTTGATGAAGAGCATCATCTAAATGTAATGGCCAAGCAAGACTAACCCCCAGGTTTTCTTATTGCATACTACTCTCTTGACTACTCTATACTGTTCAACATACATAAACATACATACACATGTATGCACTTGAGCACTGACCCACAGAAGGAAAATTCTTTTCATACTGTATATATCTTTATAAAGGAAGAAGAAATAAATTGCAATGTAAGATAAATTAGTGAAAGTATAAACTTTCTCAAAGCAAATCCTACACTGTGCCTCTTAATTTTGAGTCAAAAAGACAATTTTGAGTCAAGCACTCAAGCTTCAGTTTGAGATGCAGTGGATGTTATAACAAATTTCTTAGGATCAAATTAAGATTTTTTTAAAGAGTTTGAAGTGCCTTAGACTGTTGTCATATTTTCAAAATAAAATTTCATTAAGCTCTGAAAAAAAAAGGATTGAAATTGAATAAATCTAGTAAGAACAGGCCATAAACATTGAGCTTATTAAAATGTGGTTACAGAATATTAGTTTAGCTAATAATGGCAAAAAACACTTTGTCATAATCATTGGTCATATTTTCTACTGGTCATGATTCCATAAGTCTCTGTTTTCATAGTGAGTATAGGACCCATAGTATATTCAACTATTGGATTTTCAAAACGGAAACATTTAATTTTTTCCTGAAGTACTAATTATACATATTGCGCTGGTTAATACTGAGTGTCAACTTGATTGGATTGAAGCATGCAACGTATTGTTCCTGTCCCTCTGGAAAACACTAATACAAATATTATAACTTTTAGTTTGGAAAATAAATTTGGCTTGAAAAGGACAATTGTAAAAGGAAACATCACCGTTGTACTAAGCAGCATTTAGAAACATGTGACATACATAACATCTGCTTAATCTTTGATGCAATAACTAATGATAGGCACAGTCAGTATCTTTTTATTATTATTATTATACTTTAAATCCTGGGGTACATGTATAGATCGTGTAGGATTGTTGCATATAGTTCAACCATTGTGGAAGACAGTATGGTGATTCCTGAAGGATCTAGAAATAGAAATACCATTTGACCCAGCAAAGTCAGTATCTTTAGATAGTAGGTGGAACACTTAAAGTTCAGAAGTTCATAAAGCATTGGGAAAATATTAATATCAATATCATGAGATTTTATTTAAACATATTATTTGTCAAGATGCCTTATTTTATAAGAAAAAGTAAAAATATTCTTACATTTGAGTGTTTCACTAAAACATTACTTTTTACCAACTGTCATTGCCATTATTCTCACTGGAATCACAAAAGGAATAAACATAAGTATCTATTTTCTAAGGAAGATTTATGGAACGACAGAGTAATATTTCTACTTGAGTTCCTTTTAAGCATATTTATTTTCTAAAACCTTGTATGACATGTTTCAAAAAATGAGTGGACTTTTTTAGGAGACTAAAATTCTCTAAAACAGTTATAAATTTAATTTTATAAGACCCTGTGATTTTATTAACACTGATGGAGGGGGTTGCTTGAGGGAGATTCAGAATTGATCTCATTTCAGTGGTGACTACTCAGTGGTTTGCATGAAATAAAATTAGACTTGTTTTGGAGCAACAGGAAGCAGATAATAGAAAATAAGTTTAAGGCAGATTCTGAAGAAAGACGGATTGCTACCTAGTTGATAAGGTAGTGGAAGAAAATGCCCAGCTCCTTTTTATAAATTATTAATCTAGTTCCCTTTTATAATATTGTTTATGTTGTTGGAAGAAACAGCAGTGGGCATCAAAGCCTAACTTTTGTAGTCTGCACCTTTGTTAAAAAATGAAATCACCCTGTCTCAGAATGCAATTTGTTTGCTTGAGAAGCTTGTAATGCCAATGAACATTTTACATCTCACTTGAAAATTGCAGATTTTGGGGAACCCTAGCATATGTTAAAATGTTTTAAAAACCAAACTGTTCATATTTGTCTTATAATTCTCAAATCACCAGCTTTTCTTCCAGATAAATTAGAATTTGTTTAAAAACCAGACTATCCATTTTAATGTCTTGATTGGAATCTGACATTATATTGAAGAATGACTATATACAAATAATTCTTGGGCTAAAAATTAAAAATATGTAGAAACTCTGGCCCTAGAGGGCTTTAAACCCAGGATGAAAATGCAGGCACATCTCAAAAGGTAATAATAGTTTCAGATAGTTTGGACTAAGACTTAAAGAAGAGGTATGGTTATTTTCAAGAATGTATAAGAGGAAATTTGCTTGACTTCTGCTATGAAGAACTGAGGTTTGTTCACTACTATGGAGCTGGACTCTGTTTTGTCCCTACTTAGAAGATCCCAATTCTGATCTTATTGTATAAAGGAAAGGAAGTTTTCCTAGCTTTAGTATACTTATTGTTATAAATGCACTTCAATGATTAGTATTGTGTCATTTGTTCTCCTTTAATAGATAAAAAAATTGTGACATATACTACTAAAATCCTGGATGTTTTCTTTATAGCACATTTCCACACCAATTTTGTTCTAAATTTAGTAAGAATCACCTACTTGGTTTCTGAATTTGATGATTATAGCTAATTATAGCTGAGAAAATGAGAAATTATTTATACACATACACACATATATACATTGTAAACCAAAAAGTGATTAAAACAAGTCTCAATCAATTTAGACGTTTATTTTGCTAAGGTTGAGGCTGCACCTGGGAAAGAAAACAAATCACAGGAGATTTTGTAATCCATACTTTTTCCCAAGAGGGTTTTGAGGACTTCAGTATTTAAAGGAGAAAGAACAAACCAGAGGGGAAGAAGGAAATTTTTTTTAAGATGAGAAAGGGTAGGCAGTTAGGCAAGTAGTTATATTCTTGTGAGGCTTTGATTAACAGTGAATCTACATTTTACATGTGAAAAGAAGGGTTAGAGGAAAAGTCAATTATGCATTTATCTTGGGCGCAGTAAATCTACATTTTATATAAGACAAAATGTGTGAAAAGATGGGGTGAATGAAGAAGTCAATTATGCATTTGTTTCTGGGTGGGTGGAAGGATGATTTCTATTCTTGTCTTTGTCTGGTACTTGAAACATAAGCTGAAATTTTACATCATCAGGATAAGATTTAAAGAACTCTCTCTTAGGGCCAGATTATAGGGAGAACATATATTCTGAAAGATTTTGGGGTCCACAAGGAAATGCCTTGTGAGTGACTTGTGAGGAAGGCCATTTGGGGAGACATGCGACTTTCTACTGCTGTGGAAACCTGGCTTACATATGAGGATGTGACATGTATGAGGCTCTGTGTTTGGGAACAAAAAGAAGACAGTTTTTTGAATGACTCAGTTCCCAAGCTTAACTTTCCCTTTGGCATCATAAGTTTGGAGTCCCAAGATTACTTTTTCCTTTCAGAAGATGTATATATAAAACCAAAGTCTATTCCAAGAATGATGCTCAATTAATTTTAAGAGATTTCAACCATGCAAAATGAATAATAAGGATTCAGTGTACCAACAATCACATTGCACATTAGGTGAGTAAACTCAATCAATCCATGTCTTACTTGTAGACTCATGTAAGACTGCTCATCTCATTTTTAAATCGGCTATTGATCTTCAGTTAGTAATGATGGAAAATATAAGGTGAAAGTGACTGGTCAGACACTGTAATTGAACTCATGCCTCCAAAATTGACCTATTCCAGCTTCATCACCTCCACTGTGAGTAGATTTACCCTAATTTCCTGGCATTGAAGGGTGCAAGTTTTAGCTTGTTATGAAGGATGATAGTAAGATAGGAGGTTGGATTTAACTCAGGAGTTGGGACTCAACTCCAGAGGCAGAGATTGGACACTGGACCAAATTGAGGACTGGCTAAAGCAAGGAAGAGGCAAAAGCACCTCTCCATGCAACAGACTCACCAGTGTGCCATGTCAGTTTACCATTGCCATGGCAGTACCTGGAAGTTGCCACCTCTTTACTAAAGACCTAGGAGTTATATGTTTGCGACGTGATCCTTAAAGATGATGGTACACCTTCCAGTCTTTGTAGGAGGAAGGAGTCTCGCTTTAGTAGGTGTCATACTCAAAGCTGAATAACTACGTCTTCCTGTAAAGATAAGAATAACTTTTCTCTAGGGTAGTAAGGCTAATTAGCAAACTCTGATAGCATATGATCCTCCAATCCCAGCCCTTAAAAACTGTCCAACCTTTGTTACAGGAGAGCAGAAATCAATCTCTTTCCCTATTGCAATAGTCTTAGATGAAGCCTTTCTTGCCTATTTAATTTTGTCCAGTGCATTTTTACTTTAACGTTATCTATTCTCAGAGCTTTGTGCAGTTTATGCCTGTGAATGGCATAAGAGACAAGTCGATTAAGATAAAGGCAAAGTCAGCTAATTTCTTGTGTTTAGTGGCAGACTTTTCAAACCACCTATCCCACCACACATCTACTCTCTCCTTCTCCAAGACTTCACTTATAAGGGGCAATATAATCAGGCTTCCTGTTTGAGGTTTAGTCTAGAGCTACACTAACCAATATAATAACCACAGGTGGCTATGGAGCATTTGAAATGGAGCTAGTTCTGTGGACACTATAAGTGTAATATGCCATATATTAATAGTTGATTATACTATTACATGTTGAAATTATATTAATTACCTATTGAAATAATAACATTTGGATTATTGAGTTAAAATATATGCAAATTAATATTACCTCTTATTTTTTCTTTTTTCGGTGTGGTTACTAGAAAAATTTAACTTATATTGGAATCTCTCATTATATTTCTGTTGAACAATGCTTGTCTGGAGTCAACCATTCAACTGAAAGTCCTAGATAGATCTATTATGTCTGTGTCATGTAATCTTGAAGTTTAGTAAGAGAAGCTCTCATAAATGAGAGAAGAAGGTGACTATCAAGCAGACAGGAGAAGGTGGTAGGAAAAATGGAAAGCTTTGATATCAGCAAGACCAAGTTTTAGACCCTGACACCACCACTTCTGCTGTTAAAATACAGACAAATTACCTCACCTTGGTGAACCTCAATTTTTCATCTCTAAAATGGGAACATGATACCTCTTAGTGAGTCCTTAAGAGTATTAAATGACACAAGGTATCTGAAGTGTTTAGTATAGTATTTTTTTTAATAAGTGGTAAAACTAAGAAAAAATTTACACCCATAGGAGACTCAGAATTCATGAATATTACACATCTACGAAAACCCTGAGGCAGGCTTGTACGGAGTATGAAAGTAATGCAGAGTCACTGCTTAGTGGCTGGGGTCTCATCCTTCTTACTGTGAAAAAGGACAATGTAAAGATTTTCTAACAAGTCTAGTATGTTTTTTGGTGTGTAATTAGATTAATTATTACTTATGCAAGATTTCTATTGATATATTATGTACCTTAGTTTTGTAATATTCTATTTGCTTGTATAATTTATTTTGGGAATTTAATTATAATCACTTTATAATTGTCATGTTAAGACATTAATTGATATCACATCAAGTCATTAATATTATTCTGCATAAAATTATCAAACCATGAACAAAATTTAGCCCAGGGCTTCCCTGTTGCAGCCAAGTCCTTTGTATGCTTTATTAGTTAATGGCATTTTTATATCTTAGATGTTCCATTAATAACACAAACAAACTAAGCTGTATTGTCACAATTCCTTACCTGATGAGAAGACTCAAACCTTTATTCCTGAAATACCTGTGCTATGGGAAGTCTTGCCTATGTTTCATTACTGAAGTTTATTGTTAACATTTTAAAATAGTAACACCAAATAGGAGGCCATAGGACATATTATGGCCTATGGCCTAATGTGACAGGAATATTTAGATCATATTCCAGTCATATTAGTTTCTACCTCCATTTTTTTAGAAACAGCCTAATTTTCCTTTGATAATCAGGATCAATTACCTTAACCAGTATAGTAACCCTCTTCTTTGCCCACTCGTTCACTGGTATGTAAAGTCTAGTGTTGCTAAATGGCAGTGTCTGAATCCAGTTAAATAAAACCATTTTGTTGTTTCCTCTTTTGGAAGTTTCTATCCATTGGTACTAAAATCTTCTAAATTTGTGTAGTAGGAAGGAAATTTTTTTCTTGTGGATGGTCAGGCAAGGGCAATAGAGTAATGCCCACGATCTGCCTCTCTTTATTCTTGGATCCTGGAACTCTGGAAATGGGAGAAAGAGTGCTGTATATCAATCACAGATTTGGAGAACATAATAAATCACAGAAGACCTACCTTAGAAGCTCAAAGTGTTGTCACCCTCTGATGCCATCAATGCATTTTAAGCGGCCACTCCTCTATTATGTCAAACCAGTTGCTTTATGATGATGGGGGATGGGATAAGAGCATGAATTCCATGAGTTTGAATTCACTGCTACAATCATTTTCTATAAAATGAGTTCCCTAATAAGAAGCAATGCTAATTGGTATGCATGACAGTAATTACGGCATCCTGTAAGTTTTTAGTTGGAGATTTTCACAGAATCATTATAGTCAGAAACGTACATCCATTTTCCAAAATAAATGCCTATTCCAATGAGAACAATGCACTGTTTCTTTCATGTGGAAATACTCCATCGTAATCAACTAGTCACTCAGTGCCTCCTTGGTCACCCTGGATAATTGTGAGCTCAGGGTTAATCTGTACTGTTAGTAGGTTGAAGTGTGACTGGTAGCTATAGCAAGGTTAACCCTGATGAAGTGAAATCCAAGTTTCTTGAGACTATGCATAAACTGTAATTCTACCACCATGGCTAATTTATTCATAAGCCCATTGGGCAGGAGAAAGGAGGTCTAAGAAGAGAGGCTAAATGGTCCTCATTGAGTAGTTCACCTTAACCCCTAGATTTCTGAGATTTTCGCCAAGCTGAGGATGCTCTTCTGTAAGCATCAGCATACTTATTCTCTACACCGATACCCACAGATCACCAATTATTTCATTGTCTTCTTTCTTTATGGTTTGAGCATTCAGACAGACCACTAGTCACTATCTATGCAATAGACTATTCCATACCTTTGGCTCTATTTACTTGGACAGAAAATTCACCATCTTCTTGGTTGAACAAATCTTTTATAATATATCAACTTTAGTATTCCAAGTTTTAAAAAATTATCTGTAGTCACCAATAACATTCTGTCATTTTAACATAATTCATTACAGACCACCTGTAAATTAATTTTCATACATCTGAGAAAACTGTTTGATCTGTTTTTCATTGCCGTTTCTTTCTTACTGAATCCAGAGATTTCAGCCAGTGCACCCATTTGAAGCAGTTGGGTTAACCCAACAATACATTTGATTTGCTTAGATCCAAATTCCTGATAATAAATTCCCATACATAATTCAGGATTGGATAAATTGTTGAATTTGTACATCCTATTGTTTACGTCCTTCCTCAGGGCTCATACTTCATATTCAGTCTCTTGGGGTCTGCTGTCATTGAATCTTGTTACAAATTTAGATGCAAAGAGAAGTGGCATGATAGGTTCTGAGCAGAATACCCATTTCCCCCGAAGGCAACTACCTCAGGGAGCCCATTACAAGTTATCTGGGAAAAGAAAAAAAATTACATTCAGATAGGGAAGAATGAGCTGCTTCTACTGGAAATTGAGCCTTGGCAGAATTTATAGGTTCAAGTCTTTCAATCTCATGAGAATTTTATCATATATCTTCATTTCCATTTGTAATGTCCCTCTTTTTTCCAACAATATCCTAACATGAAAATAAAAGAATCTACAAGGTTAGTCTTGGGTTTAGGTTTTTAGACATCTTAACACCATTCCTAGAGGAGACATAGGTTACTGTTAAGGCAAAATAAAATTGTTCTGGTTTCTTATTCAAATGTTTAGGCAGAAATTTGAAGTCCTGAGAAAATTTTTCTTTCCTTCGAAGTATCCAGCACTGTGTTAGAAGCAACCCAAAATAACCAGTCGTTGTATTCTTTTTTTTTTTTTCCACTAAATTGCTCTTTGGCTTTATGGCAACTGCGACTGTATCACCCAAAGCCTTGCCATGTGAAAGCACTTCACTCCAGGTGATAACAGGTCTTAAATTTAATAATGCTTTTGCAATGGACCAAGGGGAATACCAACATTCTGTTCTTGCCTTGCAGCAGTGTAATTAGTCCTGTCAAATCTTGTTAGATCTATAAACCAATTCTAGATTTCTACCCTTAAGCATCTCTTTCTGTGGAAACGCGTCTAATAACAGTATCTGAATCTTCTGAATCTTTAATCATGGAGACAGAGTTCAGTATTATGGGATTAAGGGATTTATTTTAGATGTCAGATCTGTGTCTGGAGCTGAGGAGTTAAAGGTCGGAAATGTGTTAAAAGATTTGAGACAGAATTACTAATAGTTTTTGTGAAGCACTGGCATAGTCGAACAAGTCAGAGCTTTTAGTGAAATCTGAAAATTTAAGCATAACCCAGCTGCCAAAACTGACCTGTGAAGGGAAAGCTCAAGGAGAGATAGACAGGAAAGTATGCTGCTATGTGATGGCCACTTCTGTGGTTCCACAGTTGTGGTTCCATCTGGTTGAGGGCTTATGGCTGCTCCGTCAGCAGTCTGCAAAATAAACCAGATGCAAATCTGAGTGCATTAAGGTAAACTGGACATGTTTAACTGTTTTGCATCTATACATGAACATATCTGCCCAATCCACCTTCTAATATTAATGCAGTTGTTGCATTTCCTTCCTCCAAATCTCATGCCAATTTCTCTTGTTGTTAATCCTAACCTGGTACCATATAAGACTAGGGATTCTAAGATACATAGTTTCACTTTAGTTTCTACTTAACCAAATTGATCTGGAAACATCCAGCACATATATAAGAATGCTTCATTGAATAATTAGTCACTGTCTACCTTGTTATGATATTGCAGAAACTTCTCAGTGCAAAGCAGAGCTTTCTGTGAACTACACCTGACCTTTCATATGCCTATCAGTAGTTTTCATTCCAAATTCTAAATGGTATCTTAGAATCTATTGATTGCATTTTTATTTTTCTGGAGAGCTCCAGTCTGTAGAATTCTAATCTTCTACTACAAAGTAGATTGCATTCTTTATGCACTGTTGTCTGCTGAGTGTAGCTTTTGTTTCCTGAAATCTGATGTCTTGATTTTTGTTTGTTAGTTATCTATTTGTTTGTTTTCCTTAATCCATAGAGTCAGATGCCATCACAAGTCAGTAGCTTCCTAAGAAAAAGTGTAGAAGAGGGAGAGGAAAGCAGGAGATGGGGAGGAAAAGGAGAAGGAAGAGACAGAGGATGAAAGGATGGAGAGAAGTTGTGTATATCTGAAAATCACTTTGAGAGTTTTGCTGAATATATAATTCTAGGATGACATTTTTTTTCTCATGATATTATCAAATACATCAATTTGTTTTTTTTTTCTAACACAAACAATAATATTGAGATACCTGATGCCATTGTATTTTCTCTTCTGTTTTAGCTGTGACAATGATTAAAGTCTTCTGGGGTTTTTTGTTTTTTGTTTTTTTTTTGAATTCTAACACTTGACACGGTATTCCCTGATTTGGATGCTCATTTCATTCACAGTGTGGAATACTCAGCCTACTATTTCTTCAGTCTGGAAATGAAGCAATTATTTCTTAATTTCTTTTTTCTCAAGGCATTATTTGAAATAGGAAATCAAGGTTGATTTTTTTTATCATTCCTATTTTACCCATATGAAACAAACTCATTATTTATTCAAACCCATTCTTTCTCATTTAATGTTTTGGGAACAATGCCCAGTATGAACATGATGGTTACCAAACCCACTCCAGAGTGCCTCCAACCCTAGCCATGTTCTTTACCATCTATGCAGTTATTGCTCTTATTCTGTCTGTTTTCATTCTATACATCCAAACCCTACTTATTTTAAAAAGATACAGTGCATGTCTCATGTCCCTTAGGGAACCTTTTGGATGGTCTACTTGTCATTTCTCTCCTTCTCTGAGAACTCTTGAGCACTACACTTTAGCAACTTTATGTACATAGTACTAGGCAGAAGGCATTATAATATTCTATGTAGTGTTTTTTGAATTCATGATAGTCTGATCATTCTAAGTATGTTCATTTAAATATTTCAGGATGTTTTGTGATAGGTTATATTATGTATTGACTTCTAAAGGTTTTTTCCTCTTCAGTTCTGCTTTATATATCAATGATTACAGAGGACCTATTTACAATATGTAATGTCATAGTATTATTTTATATTTGGTATTCTTATCTTTTCCAGCTATATTACTTATTATTGTGTATTTTTCTAGTACATAGCTTTGAGAATGTAGAAAGAATTTCAGAAATTCATTATTTTCTCTCTCTCTTCAATTATTTTCAGCTTGTCCTAAAAAAAAATAAAAGATTTTTAAATGGCAAACAAATACTTATTTAAAAATAGATCATAATACTTTAGTTGTATTTTATGGACTGAAATGTGATGTATTTTAGTGAATGTTCTCTTTGTGAGGAAAAAGAAATGTGTAACTTGCTGTTCTTGGATGAAGTAGTGTATAGATGTTGATGGCATCCAGTTGAATGATAGTACTGTTGACTTTGACTATATCCTTACTGATTTTTCTGGCTGTTGGGTCTGTCCATTTCTGATAGAGGGATATTTATTCTCCAGCTGTAATAGTGGATTCATCTATTTCTCCATATAGTTAATCAGTTCTTTATCGGTTTTTGTATTTTTGGTAGAGACAAGGTTTCACCATGTTGGTAAGGCTGGTTTTGAACTCCTGACCTTGTGATCCACCCGCCTCAGCCTCCCAAAGTGCTGGGATTACAGGCGTGAGCCACTGTGCCAAGCTAGCCTATACTTTTTATTCCTTTCATATAGTTTGATTCTCTATTGTTGGGTACATAAGGATTGTTATGATTTATTAGAGTGTTGATTCTTTTTTATCAATATGTAGTACCTTCTTTATCTCTGATCACTTTACTTGCTCTGATGTCTGTACTGTCTAAAGTAAATATAGTTACTCCTGCCTTCTTTTAATTAGTATTAGCATTGCCTATCTTTCTCTATCCCTTCACTTTTAATCTAAATCTGTCTTTATATTACAAATGGGTTTATTCTAGATGATAGATTGTTGAATCATGTTTTTTTAATCCACCTGACAATCTGCCTTTTAATTAGCATATTTAGGCCATTGAGGTATAAGGTGATTATTGATATAGTTAGATTAATATCTACCATATTTGTTACTATTTTCTATTTGTTATATTTATTCTTTGTTCCTATTTTTGTCTTCCACACATTTTGCTGCCCATTATGGTTTTACTTGTGTATTTTATCTGGCTCCATTTTCTCCACTTTCTATCAATTATGCTTTTAAAAAACATTTTTAGTGAAAAAGTAATAACCCTGGAGTTTGCAATGTATATTCACAATTAATCTAGGCCACATTGAAATAACATAATAGCATTTACAGGTAGCATAAGTAACTTATAATAACAAAATATTGCCATATTTCCCTTCCACCCCTTGTATCATTTCTGTAATTTATTTCGCTTAAGCATATATGAGTGTAAACATACACACACACACACATATACAAATACATTGTCAGTATTATTATTTTAAACAAGAAAACAATTAGATCACTTAAAATGAGAAAAGTAGACCTTTTCATTTTGTCTTTACTTATTCCTTATCACAGTCTTCCTTTTCCTTAAAATATGGATCCAATTTTCTGACCTATAACATTTTTCTTCCCCCTGAAGTACTTGTTTTAAGATTTTTCAGGTCTATTAACAACAAAAATATTTTCTCTTTTTTTTTTTTCTTTGAGAAAGTATTTATCTTTCAGTTTTTAATTTCACAGAGTACAGAATGTTAGGTTGGTGTTTTCTTTTGAGTATTTCTCTCAATACTTGTTTTCTGAACATTTAAGCATCTCCCAACACTTAAAATATTACATTCCACTTTCTTTTTACTTGAATTGTTTCTGAGAGAAGGTGGATGCAATCTTATCTTTGCTTCTTTATACATGAGGTTTTTAGGTTTGTTTTGCCTCTGGTTTCTTTTAGAATTTTTTTCTTTATGTTTGATTTTCTGTAGTTTGAAAACGATATGCCTAGATGTAGCTTTTGGCATTTATAGTGTTTAATAATCTCTAAGCTTCCTGGATTTGTGTTTTGGAAGCTGACATCAACTTAGGGAAATTTTCAGTTGTTGTTTCAAATATTGCTTCTGTTCTTTTCTTTCTTTCTTCTTCTTAAATTCCCTCAAACTGTTTATTATACCTTTGAATTTGTCCCATAGTTCTTTGACACTCTGTTCTTTTTTTTTTTCATTCTTTTTCCGTTTGCATTTTAGTTTTGGAAGTTTCTATTGTTATGTTCTCAAGCTCAGAGATTTTTGTTTTCCTTAGCCGTGTCTGGTCTACTGGTGAGCTAACTGAAGACATTCTTTATTAGCATTTTAAAATTGTTTCTTAGAATGTCCATCTCTCTAATAATGTCCATCTGTTCTTGTATGTTGTCTGCACTTTCCATTAAATCATTCAGCATATTAATCATAGTTATTTGTTTCTTTATTCTGATAATTCCAGCATTTCTGCCACATTTGATTTTGGCTCTGATTCCTAAACTGTGTGTTCTGCCTTTTCTATTAAATTACCTTGTAATTTTTTACTGAAATGTTGATATGATGTACTGGGTAAAATAATCTGTGTTAAATATAGGACCGTTAGCAGTGTAGTGGTAAGGTATGAGGGAGGAGAAGCATTCTATTTCTATGATTAGTCTTAGACTTTGAATGAGACTGTACCCCTGGCCTGTGGACTTAACCACTGCTTCTCGGTGTTGTTTGTTTGTTGGTTTTTGTTTTCTCATCTTTAGTTGGGACAAGATGACTAGAGAGTACTGTGGTTGGATATTTCCCTTTTTCTACATAGATGACTAGGAGTGGTAAGAGTTGGGTACCTACCCACCCCCTTAGATAGTTTAGGCTCTGAAAAACTCCAGCAGGCTAGAGTGTAATAAAATTATTTCTCCTTATGGCAGGGCTTTTAGTAAGAACAGAGTGTTCTGGCATATTTCAAAATGATTAACCCCCACACCCCCATGGAAGTATGAGGAGATTTTTCTCTGATACTCACTTTGAGAACTAGATCAAACTCCGGGAGGTAAAATAAAAGTGTAGGATCCCCCATAACTGGATCCTTCTTGAGATTTGAACATTCAGATTTGTTCACTTGAAGCTTCCAGTGATTTGTCAATTATAGTTTAGGTTTTTCTAATCTAACACTGGTTCCCCCATGGAGGTTTCTGCTACTGGGTTTGTATTTCAGTAAATTGTGGCACTCTGTATTTGCCTGTCTGTCTCTCCAATTTGGGAGGATGGCAGTGGTTTTCACTGGAATTTTACTTCTCTGAAAGATCTAAAAATCTTAGAAGAGTGTTGATTTTTCATTTTGCTCAGCTTCATATCTGCTGTTAGAATGGACTGTTGATTTCTAAGCTTATTACATGCTAGACTGGAAACCAGAAGTCCATAATATTTTAGTATATTAATTTTATAAAGAATTTAAAATTGTTTGGAAGCATTTTTAATTAAAATGAACTTCAGCACTTTTATGTCCATTAAAAAAATGCATTTGTTTCGAATGCTGTCATCAAAAATGTAACCATTTTAAATGACTTGGAAATACCCTTAGAAGAGAAGGCAAATTGCCTTTATTTAAATTGACAGATAACGTTATATGTTTTTATCATGTACAACATGATGTTTTGAAGTACATATACACCGCAAAGTAGTTAAATTAGCTAATTAACAAATGCATTATCTTGCATACTTATCATTTCTGTGCTAAGACCAAGTGACATCCATTTTTAATGCAATATATCAGTATTAACTATAGTCAACTTGCTGTGTATGTACAACGATCTCTTGAATTTTTTTTCTTCTGTCTTACTATAATTCTGTATTATTTGAGCAATATTTCCCCATCCTTCTCTCCTGCCTAATCACTGCAGCCTCTGCTAACTACCATTCTTCTATATAATCAACTTTTTTAGATCTCAAATATAACTGAGATCATGTACTGCTTGTCTTCCTATGCCTGGCTTATGTTATTTCACATAAAGTCCTCCAGGATTATCTATGTTGTTGTAAATGGCAGAATTTTATTCTTTTTTATGGCCGAATAGTACCCCATAGTGTATATATGCCACATGTTCTTTATTCATTCATCCCTTGAGGAACACATAGTTTGAGTCCACACCTTGCTGTTGTGATTAGTGCTGTGATAAACACAGTAATACAGATATCTTTTCGACATACTGCTTTCTACTCCTTTGGAATAGTTTTTAGAATATTAAATAAATATAGTATTAAAAATTAAACTTCTATTTGTTCATGGCGACTCTAATAAATTTTTGCTAAAATGTACTTAAACTGATTTTGGTGTTCTCATTGAGCTGCAAACTTTGTTACTGTTCCTCCAACATAACACAGATGCCATAAGCCATGACTAAATGTACAGAAGGCATTTACTTCTGTTAGGTTTTATGAGCCAGAAGAAGCTTTGTAAGTCATTGCATTATACCTTATAACTACATTTTAATTTAAATGTAGTTTTAAACATAGCTTTTAAAAACTCATCTCTTCACTGGCTATCAAAAGTGGTTTAATTTCTAAAGTAATGGCATATTTTAAAAAATCTATCTAAAATGCTCTTAAGATCTTTAAATATTCTACTTTTATTATTTTAAACTTATTTAATTGCTTTATAATTATATAAAGTTCTAGAGCAGTGGAGATGGTTGCAAATTGTCCAGTCTAATTTCCAGGAACATTATTGAAATATTTCATGAAATAACAATTTGATTTCCAGAGAAAAGATCTGTAAGAGGTCACCCATATAAAATCCAATCTATACAAATATCTTAAAACTAAAGGATACAAAGCAAATTTAATCATATATGAGTACCTTGGGGGTGTGGATTGTAGCGAAGCATGAGAGATTCTAATTTGTAGGTAGTATCTTCAAGGAAAGTAAATCCACTGAGATTTAATATAAACATCTTAATTTTCTTATTCAAGGTAAATGACATTTCCAGTGGTTTCATTTGAAAGACTGGATAGTATTGATGGTGGCCGCAGACTTTCTGGAATGGCCACTTTGAGGACACCAGCTGCAGCAGGGGAGGTGGGGCCTGCGCTGTGTGCTCTGTGGAGCCCAGCAGGGGCTAGGAACAGGTGATAGCAGAGGGAGCCCCACAACCTACTGAGTTGGCAAGGCTGTAGCCCGTGTTCCTGGGCACAGCTGCAGCTGCACAGCCATGGCACTAGACCTGGGTATCCTTGCACTATTGAGGCCCAGGAAGCACTTAACTCCCACAGGCTTGGAAGTTCCTGCTCCTGCTATCTGGCCTCTTCCCACTCCAGGTGCCTGCTATAGTGTGGAGCAAAGCTGTGGCCAAGCTTCAGTGCTGTTGCCACCTGGCTGTGTGTGTGCATGCTTGGGATGACACAGACACACCAGCCCCATGCCACCGTGGCACCCTCTAGACTTTAGGCACTAAAGAGTGTGGGAGGGAGGCTGAGAGGCTCAGGGCAGCTCAGCCTAGGCCTGTAGGCACCCCTTGGTGAGGAAAGCCTGGGTGCCCTGGATGACATGTTGGTAGCAGAAGGAAGACAGGAAAAAGTGGGTCCCTGATGAAACCCCACCATCAAGTCAGGGACTGCCTCATGCCTGAGGTCTGGGCTGCCAGATCTGGGTGGAGTCTACAACCAGGAGTGAATACTTGATTCATGCTTTTCAGCCAATCAGATGCTGCTGTGTTGAGGCTCACCCATGGCCACCCATGGACAAATTAGCATGCACTTCCTCCATTCTGAGCACATAGAAACCCTAGATTCAGCCAAACCCAAATACTCATTGGGAAGACTTGCCTGCAGCAGAGAGCTACCAACTTCAGGTCTCCTGAGAGCTATTCTGTTGCTCAATAAAGCTCTCTTCATCTTGGTCACCCTCCAGTGTCCCATGTAACCTCATTCTTCCTAGAGGCAGGGCAAGGAGTCGGGACCTGCTGAACAGCAGGAGCGAAAGGAGCTGTAACATATTTATGGACAGCTTACCAAGCTGTGGGCGGTTACATACTCTTAGATTGCAGGGATGAAGAGTGCCAACCCTTCTGGGGGCCTATACCCCAGAATTCCCTGAGCCAGACCTGCTGTAAACATATAGCTCTCCCACTCTCCACTAGTACTGGGGGGCTGCCCCTTATGATGGATGGCAGGACTGAAAGAGCTATAACTCAAACAGGCTGAGACATGGCCCCACCCCACATCCCTGCTTGCTGTGCTGTGGGTAGCAAGTAGAGGAGAACTGCAGCCTTTCTGGGAGCACAGGCCTCAGGATTTCTCAAGCCTGGGCTGTGACAGGCTGTAACACCCTCTTTGGGGCTCTGCAGTTCCTGGCACCTCTGAGATTTTGGGCTCCACTGCATTCCCCAGTGCCTGAAGTAGAAGCCGCTTGCAGTACCCTTTGTTTACCCTCAGCTTTACACAGAGCTGGCACTTGTGTTGGCACCTGGATCTGCCCTCCCTCCACAGCTGGCATGCCTGGCTGTGCACAATGGCTGGCCCCTGCACTCACTCACGCACACATCTCTCACCACTCTGTGCCTGGCTCACCCTTGGCAGGTGTGGGATCTGGACCGGTAGCGTGAGCCAACTACAGCCTTCTGGGCCAAGTGGGAAAAAGCCGGAGTGGGTGTGAGCAAAACCCAAGCAGAGGCACTGCCGGCCACAGTGGTTTCAGCTAGTGAAGCAATACCCTAAGGATTGTATGACAGTATGCTATTGAGATTATTTTCTAGGTCTAAAATGTATAAATGAAGCATCAAATTTATTGATATATATATTATCCTCAGGAAAAGAAAAATCAATTTATCTAAATTCTGTGCTGAGTAAAGATGGGAATAGTTCTTCCTGGAGAAACAGATTTCTCATCTGGTCATCCCTTAGATTAGAATTTGACCCCATATAAAATTAGAGTAATGCTAAGAATCAAACCATTTCACTAGAAAAGAAAACAGGAAAAACATGATAAATGACGAGAATTAATGTAGAATGAACGTGGATTTTTAGATTAGTCTTAGTAAAGGAAATGAGCTAAATTATTGAACATCAGATAAATGGTAATGTCTTATGCTTAAGTAGCACTTATTTCTGTCAGTGACTAGTCTATATATTTCACACATACTAACTTATTTACCCCTACAATGGCCCAGTGAGCTTGGTACCCTTATCATCATTCTGGAAAAGCATGAGGAAATTGGAGCGCTGAGAGTTTTCAGTGGCCTGCCCAGTGCTGATAAGCACTGAACACAGAAGCAAGGATTGAGCCCAGGCAGTCTGACTTGAGAATGTAAGCTCTGAACCATTACAGAATACTCTCCCCTGGGCTATGGAGTCGGTTTCCAGTAATTTGAGATACTCATTATTTGTTTTTAAAGTTTTAAGTTCTATTTTGCTTATAACTGAGTAACACTTTATGGATTAGCTTTATGATATAAACAATTAGAAAATTCTAAAAACATATTAAAATGAATCCAACATACTTTTAGATATTGGGTAGGAGGCAGCAGGAGTATGGTTCTGAGAGAAGGAAAACAAATTATCTGTGATAATTTTGGCTTTCCATCTGAAAACACTGAACTCTGTCCACAAGGAGACAAGGAAGAAGAAATAAAGCAAAAAATATAAAAATCTCACCAAACTAAAGATACGGGAATCAAACTTGGAGGAGGTAGAGGGGAGGGAGGTGGAAATTACAGGGTAATATACAAGAAAAAAAGGACCCATTTAGATGAAAAGCTTCAGAAAGCTATATATCCATTGAGTCTTTGGCTTAATAAAAATGTGTGCAACTGTAGGGTAATTCTACATGAGTCTACATGGGAACAAAAGATGGAGAGAATAGCCCGTGACCACAAAGAGCTGTAAGTTTAAGTTACAGGACTGCAGTGGGTTAGAAGAGGTTTTAGTTCTGACCAACCAGAGTGATGAATCTTTTACAACACCTAGAACATTCAGTAGAAAACCTTGAAATCCCTTATCTTAAGAATAGGGACAAATAGTTCTAGAATAAAGGCCATTCTAAAAACAATTAAAATTCTCAAAAGGATTACGCTGATTTACAAATAGACTAACCATTAGCAAAATAAAATTCAATTTTCTTAAAAGAACACAAAATATAGAAATTCAAGCATGTAACATTTAAAATGCACTAAATCCTAATGAAAATTACATAAATATTCAATGAAACAATAAAATCTGACCTAAAATCAGAATTAAAATTAGTTAACAGAAACCAAAAATATAGTGATGATCAAATAAGCAAAGGAATTTCTGTGTTTGTGTGTGTACATGCATATGTAAATATGTCTGTGCATGTCTATTTAATTTGTATATGTATTAATTTTATAAATGTATACAAATACATTTGAAGCAGAAGATGAATATTATGCCAAGATGGAAATTGCAAGAACTATATAAACAAAAAATAAAAAATAGAATTTCTAAAACTGAATCATATAATAAATAAAATGAAAACTTGGTAGGCTTAATAGCAAATTTAACATTGCAGAGGAAATATCAATAATCTTCAAATAAGATAATATAATCTATCCAAACTAAAGCATAGAAGAAAAGAAACAGAACCTTAGTTATCTGGAAGACAATATTAAGCATCCTAAGGAAAAAGTGTATTATGTCACAGAAGGAATGAGTGATATACTTAATTAAAAATCCCATATTAGCAGATGATTTCAGTTATTTGCAAAAAGAATAAATAAAAAGAATATCACACCAAGGCATGTGACAAACCGCTTTCTGAAAAGCAATAGTGATGATAATAATAAAATATCTTTAAAGCAGCCAGAAGAGAAGGAAACAATTAAGTACAAGGGAGCATAAATAAGACTTGTCATTGACTTCTTATGAGAAAGAAATGTATTTGTGTGTTTGAACTGACTGCAGAAGGGTAAAGGTCAACCTATAATTCTGTATCTGTTGAAAATACCATTTGGAAGTAAGGGCAGAATGAATACACTGTTAAGCACACAATAACTGAGAAATGTGTCACCAGAGGAATGGCACTACAGAAAATAGTAAAGAAAGTTCTGTATATTGAAACAAATAATACCCCAGTTAGAAACATGGCTCTACACAAAGGAATGAAGAGTGCCAGCAACGTTAAATATGTGGGTAAATATGTAAGATAGTGAATGATAATTCACCATTTAAGGCAAAAATAATATCAACTAGTGAGGTTTGTAATATATGCAGGTGTTAACATATATGGAAACAAGAGCACAAAAGATAAGTGTTGTAAAATATCCACATTATGTTTAAGGGGAATGATCTTCTTTGAGATAGATTGTCAGTAATTAAAGATGCATATTGTAAGTATTACAACAACCTCTGAAACTCCATAATGCAAACAAAAAGCTGTAGCTAATATAAGAGAGCAAAGAAGAGAACATAAAATGTTACATAATACTGTTTACCCGAAAGTAGGCAGGAAACATACCCAAAGAAATTCACAGGAAAAGAAAAAAAATGTTTCAACTATTGGTGCTAGAACAACTTGATAGCAAATCACGGAAAAACAAAAAGGATCTCCACCCCTACCTGCTACTTGTACTGTGATAAACCTGTTTTCACTGTGACAAACTAAGGCAGTCTCAGTTCATCACAGGAAGACTAAAGTACACATTGTACATGTCCCTATTATATACATGTTTTTAAAATTATTGAAACGTAATTAAGGTGTAAGAAACTTATATGCAATGTACATAATCTAAGGAGTTTTAACAAATGCACATCCATGTGAAACTATCACCACAAGCAATATAATGGATATAGCTAGTCCCCAAATTTTATATTTCCCTTTTCTAATCTATTCTTCCCTACCCTATCCCCTTTCCTAGGAAATCATTAATTCCATTTCCTGCAACTACAAAGTAGTTTGCAATTATATATATTTTTTTGATGGCTATATAGTAGCTGTATATATTTGCAGGGTAAATACAAGCATGAAATGTATAATACATCAGTAAATTGGGTATCTATTGTCTCAAGCATTTATTATTTCTTTGTAGTACAAACCTTCCAACTATTCTATTTTAGTTATTTTTAAATGTACAGTAAATTGTTGTTGACTCTATCACCGTGTTGTGCTGTCAAGTACTAGATAATATCAATTTTATCTAACTGTATTTTTGTACCCATTAATCCTTCCCACTTTTCTGCCTGCCTCCACTACTGTTCTCAGCCTCCAGTAACTATCCTTCTACTTGCTATCTCCATGAGTTCAATTGTTTTAATTTTTAGTTCCCATAAATCAGTGAGAACATGTGAAGTTTGTCTTTCTGTGCTTGGCTTATTTCACTTGACATAATTTGTCCCAGTTTGTTGTTGCAAATGACAAGATCCCATTCTTTTTAATGTCTGAATACTACCCTATTGTGTATATGTACCACATTTTCTTCATCCATTCATCTGTTGATGAACACTTAAAGGTTGATTCCAAATTTTGGTCATTGTGAATACTGCTGCAATAAACATGAGAGTGCAGATACCTCTTTGATATACTGATTTTCTTTCTTTTGAGTAAGAGTATATGTAGTATTTACATAAGAATGAGATTACTAGTTCTATTTTTAGTTTTTGGAGGAAACTCCAAACTATTCTACATAGTGGTTGTGCTAATTTCCATTTCTACCAACAGTGTAAGAGGGTTCCCCTTTTCCTCACATTCTCAGCAGCATTCATTATTGCCTGTCTTTTGGATAAAAGCTGTTTTAACTGGGATGAGAATCATGCCTTATTATGGTTTTGCTCTGCATGTCTCTGATAAACAATGATGATGGGCACCTTTTTCATATACCTGTTTGTCATTTCTATGTCTTCTTTTGAGAATGTTTATTCAGTTCTTTTGCCCATGTTTTAATCACAGTAGTACAATTTTTGTGGTGCTTTCTCAAAACAGCTATTTTGAATTCTCTCTCTGAAAGGTCACACATCTCAGTCACTCTGAGATTGGTCGCTGGTGCTTTGTTTAGTTTGTTTGGTGAGGTCACGTTTTCCTAGATGGCCTCGGTGCTTGTGGATGTTCATCAATGTCTAGGCACTGAAGAATTAGGTCTTTATTGTAATCTTCGCATTATGGGCTTGTTTGTACTCATTCTTCTCAGGAAGGCTTTCTGCATATTCAAAGGCAATTGAGCAATGTGATATAAGTCTTTAGTAATTGCAGCTGTATCTGCATTAGGTGACACCCCAAGCCCAAGAATGCTGTGACTCTTGCAGACTCATAGAAGAGTCAACTTGGTGGTCTTGAGTAAAATAATTCCCTTAATTACCAACCAGAGGCTCTTTTGTTTTCTTCCCATACTTCCCCCCCGCAATAAACAGTCTCTCTCTCCCTACTACACTGACACATTTTATTGGGGTATACGTGAGATAAAACTGGGTGTAATCATAGATCAGAGATTATATACAGATTTCTCTTTGAAAGGTTGGGAATGTCTGCCTGAAGGTTTATGTTGCAGAAGATTTTGGGTTTTCTCACTACTCTGCATGAAAGTGTTTTTTGGTAAATTAATGATGTATTACACATGGGTGACAGATGGGAGTATTGCATATTTTTCATTCGTATCATAGCTTAATTTCACTTCTTAGATTATCTCCTTTCTTCATTCTTAAATTCTTAATCTTTCATTCTTAAATTCTTAAACTTTCATTCTTGGTGTTAGATTCCATATAATTTCATGAGACACGTAAAATCCATCATTTTCAAAATTTTCAATGGGGCTAAATTATCAGGGTTTTTGTTAGCACAGTATCTTCTGAGCCTGCTTTTATATTATGATCTGTCTATCAGCTCACCAGTGGCCTTTCCTTCAGAGGACATGCTCTTATTTATACAACAGCAATTTTAGAAAATCACCATAATTATAAAGTTCTGTTGGGACTATATCACTTGAAGATTTTATTACAACATTATAAATGCCTCTTCCATCTCTCCAGTACATTTTGAATACAAATTTGAGTGGTTATCTCTGAAGGGAAAAGAGAGAGCCTTCTGACGAGATGCTGGTTAGATGAAAGGAATATGATAAGACTCAGGGCTCCTCTGGAGAAATGATTCAAACATATTCACCTCTGTCTTAAGCTGCTACTTTCAAATCCAGTCCTTGTGCTCAGCAAATGAAAGGTTTTGCCACTGAAAAGGGGATAATGGACATCCAGCGATTTTTCCATGAATTCAGTGAGGAAAACAACTCCCTGTTCTCAAGGGTCATCATTACTGACTTCCATTGCCACACATCCGGCATTAGAGTGTTGTATTTCTGATTTGCTCCAAAACCAAACAATATCCCAAATCAAGATTATAAAGAAATAGTGGCAATAGAAGCCCATCTTTATATTTTCTCTTTCCAATTGTGATGGCTCATGAGGATCCTGGCCTTAAGTCTAACTTTGAAATCAGCAGAAAACATTGCTTTCTTTTCTGGAACAGAAGCAATGAGTGATTGGAATGGGTATAAAAATCACTCTCTGCTTTATGATGTGTGGATTAATGAAAGTATTAAACCATTCTAATGATAGATAAGGAAATTATATCCACCATTGCTGAAAGAAATAAAACCATTTAATCATAAATTAAAGAGGTCTAAAACAGCACAAGCTCACCGATAGTGCATGGACAACAAAGGGGTACAATTTTATAGCTTATTATGTAGCACCTTAATCTCTTAACATTCATCATTTTTTTTTTTTTGCTTCATTGCTGTCAATGTTATTCCCAAAAACTTACTGAAAACAGCAATTTTTGTAGAAAGTAAGACTAAATATGGGTCAGGCTATTATCACTTTTAAGAGGAATGCTGTTAGGAAATAAAATTTCTCCATTTTATTAGCATGTTGCACTGTTAATTTTTATTTCCATTGACATTCACATCTAGATAGCAGCTGTACTCTAAGCTTGAATGACATAATTTACTGCTCAAAGATTAAATCTGATTTTTAATAAATGGTTAGACTGTGAGTCCAGAAAATATAATTCTTAAAATGTCACAGCAAGAATGCCACTTCTCATATTGGTAAAACTCTAGGGAATTTTTTTATTCATCAGCACAAGCTATCACAGAGTCTAGTGTCATAAAGAATCAGTGGAAGAATATCTTTACTGGATATCTCTTTCTACTTCTTTTATATCATTGATGCTTTCCACTGGTGCAACTCAATAATGCCTTTCCAGTGGCATTGCATCCTGTTTTTTTCACTTCTTGCTCTGGAGAAACTCCAATGCCAAAATATAGGATGGTGGCAGGAAACTTCTGAACATTTATAGATGTACAATCTGGAAGTATAATCTGGGAATGCAGGATTGGTAGCCCTCCGTTACTCTTGATAAATCTGTGATGAGAGCCACTGAATAATTGCTTCCCCCTTTCATCCCCTGAGACAATATCCCTCTCACCTCTTTTTCAGGAATGGCAAGTGGAGGGCGTGTTTGCTAATCCTTCCTATTCTCTTATGCATCATTAACGAAGTTTATTTTCACACATGGCCTCAGAAATTCATGTGAAACAATGTTCTCAACAGGATTGTCAAGTGGCTGGCATTAGTATCTTTGCCTGAGCTCATTTCCCATTGTTCAAATAAAAATTAAATTCATAGTTAATCATGGACTCTGCCTTTCATGCTGTAATCACCGATTCCTACAAATGCGTGAAGACCTAAGGCTGCACACATGTAATAGGCAGTGCAATCATGGCTGCGTCATGGAGGAAGGAGAGTAAGCTGGACTTGCTTATTGACTTACTGCCTGACCCTTCTTATGCTAATCTTGTGGAAATCATAGGAAGGAGATCTCTACCCCAGTAGAACTATAGTCAGTATTTAACCATGAGCTGAAGGAAAGTAGAGGAAAACACAAACGTTGAATGTGCAAATTACATAAATCTACCATTGAAAGGTACTCAAGAAAAATCATGGCTAAGATAAGACCTGCTGCTAAGTTTTTGCTCCACCACTGAATCTGACAGTTGACTTCAGAATCGTTTGAATCATTAAAGAGTATCCCTCCTGTTCTCAAAGTTTTGAAAGAAAGGTTTAGTAGTGATTGTCCTGTGTCTGCCAAGCACTGTATATTGTGTGTATGGCAGTGGCTACTCTCTCGTTCATTCCTTGGATGAGCAATCCTGAAAATGCCTCTAGCAACATTGATTACCAGTGCTTCAAAGTAGTGGTAAGCTTGATAACATAACCTTGGACTGGCCTTCATTGTTACTGTATTACTACCCAGTTCTCACACCCATTTCTTGGGATTACTTCCTGAAATAAATTAGCTATACACAAGACCCTATTTGTCAGGCTTTATGCTTGAAGAGAAACGAAGTTAGGCAGATGCTTAATGATTTGCATATTTCACAACTATTCTGAGGAGTACAAGTTACAGAAATACAACTCAAACAAATTTCAAGCAAAACACAATAGGCATTAGTATTTGCTCACATATATTAATCACCGAATAAAGCTGGCTAGGAACTCAGATGAATTTATTAGTAATTGGCCTCTCTTTATCTTTCAGATTTGCTTTGTGTGTGTGTGTGTGTATGTGTGTTGGCTTCATTCTAAAACATTTCCCTCAACCTCACGTAATCTCCCATGGCCACAGGTTTGCATTTTGTTAATTTCTAAATCTAATGGAAAAGTATGTTCTGTTTAGAGTGTTTTCAGCAGAAGCTGTAAAATTGAGTGTCTTTTCCTCAGGTTGGTTTTACTCTCTTCACATCTTACACTGCAGTGGGGGAGATGTAATGCCCCAGTTAGGTATTCCAGAACTGCATGTCAATCTCTATAGCTAATAAGAACCAAGGCTTCCCTATCTTAATACGGTTTGAGAGTATGAAAATAGTTGTTCAACAAGTAAAATCAGAAGTTTATTGCCATCAGAATTGAAGATGAATGACGGGCAGATGAAAACTACAAAAGGCACAATATGGCTTAATAATCTCATTTATACTTCACAGCCCCTTTGACCGACAGAAAACCTCTGAGTTCGTCCCTCTCTAACCCTGCCCACATTCGCTAAAAACAACCCACAAATCTCCAGCTCGTTCTCTTGCTTCATTTACTTTCATTTCTCTGGCTAACATGCATCATTTTACAAGCATTCTATTAGTGTTGATGTTTGGCTCGGCACTTTGGTGTATTTGAAGGGTTTCTCTCAAGTCTGATGACATCTTCTAAGTGCTCACTGCAGGATTTCTCCATTTTTCCTACAGGGTCATCACTCTTAAGAATGCACACACATCATCAATATTCTTTTTTAATGGTTGTCTTTATCATGTGTATTCAAGCACTGAAAGGAACCTATTGAGGTCATCAGACTCTCCTTGATGTGTTTCACCTCCTAGAGAGAATTTGTGATAAATAAAAGAGCGAGATGTAACATTCTGGCAGTGTGGTTTGTCACAGCTAACAAGGGAGAGATGGTGGGATGATCGTATCGACACTGTGGTAAGAGAAAAAGAACAAGGTTTTGAATATAAAGACCTTACTCTCTCATTATCTCTGTAAAAGAATATCAAGTTCCTACTTAGGAACTTGTGTAATCATTTTAGCTTAGACTTCAAGTTATGAAAAAGAATGAAAACCCAGAGGACTGCTTTGGTAGCTCTGCAGCTGTGCCATGGTTATATTTTATATATCCTTACCTGTCTCAGGCAATTTTCCGCTGATACATGCCAAAGAAATTGCACAACTACATATGAAAATGATATTAAAAATGAGGTTGAACGTTGCTACTGAATAGTAACTTGGGAGTGGTCTAATTAACTTTTTGGCTTGTTCATTGACCCTTGGATTTACTTCAAATCCTTGTTATTTAGCTTTCTATTTGGTATAACACTATTAACACAAAGAAATGGAAGAACAGATACATTAAAATCAGGGTAACAGACCCTCCTATGGTGAGAAAATTACTCAGAAAGCATGTTCTATTGAAGACGAGCTTGGAGAGAGATTGTCTAATAGAGAGTGAATTAGAATTCAGTATGAGCAGATGGTAAACCTGGACCAAGTCCTAGCAACTGGCCAGAATGTCTCACCCTCTTTTGTTGCTACAGCTAGAAGATGGATTGTAAAAGAATTTGATAGATTATCTTTGTTTTTTTGGGTTTTTTTTTTTAATTTACTTCTAGAAAGGTTTCCCTTATTCACCCATCAAATGTACCATATGACCTTTTTATAAATGGTGCTTAAGAAATGAATCGTCTATGTCATAATTCTCTGAAGAGTGTAATGGGCAATTTATTATTTCAAATTAATTCCTTAGACTATGAAAAGAAATAGGTACAGTTTTTGCCATGAAGCTTATATACCTGCCACAGAACTGATACAAAAATATTTATAAATGTTTCATTTCTATGGAGCTATGAGTGTCATACTTGTGTCTTAAAATTCCTCTCTCTAATCCTAAAATTTGATGAAGATCATTAGACTGGAACTCCATGAGGGTGAGCACTAGGATATCTAGCATAATGACTGTGTCTAGTAAGAACTGAAATATTTTGAAATTAATTAGTAGGTGAAGCCTTCACTGATCCCAGGTGGTTGAGAAAGACATCCCTGGGTTGCAGAAAGCTTAACTTAAAATTGCAAGTTTTCTAAAGTAAATGCTTTAGAAAATGAATCGCAGGGGCCTACAGTCAAGAAGAAACCTGCCTGCACTTTATCCAAACTATGGGGACAGATAAGGCCCTGTAGACTAACCCTTACCCTTTAGTCAGGATTGAGAGGAGGCTAAACTAGTTTATGGCTTTAATATGGCACAATTTTGTCTTGTCCTTGCTATTTCTCTTACATTGGGTTTTTCTGTGTTCCCTTGGGGTTAACCTTATTAAACAGATTCCTCAGAGGTTAAGGATAAGGTAAACAAAAATTTTATGGCTCTTTTCAGTGAGATGGAGTTCCAGGAGAGGCGATCTGGAAGTCTTGAGTGAAGAATGCTAATAACCATCTCTGTGTCCCTTAAGTACAAAGCCTATAACGTGTCTCCTTCCTTTCAATAATACTACGAGTTGCTCTTGGAATTTTGTGCCTCATTAAAATTTGTTCTACAAATTTTGGTGGAATTCAGAAGGCTTTATAACATTTGATGAAATTAATGACACCTGATAAAGCTCTCAATGATTTCTTTTAGTTTTAGAAAGTTTCAAGACAAGTGTGGTGGTGTACACACACAGTCTGAGCAACTCAGAAGGCATTGGTTAAGTTCAGGAGATCAAGACCCGCCTGGGGAAGGGAATATATATATGTATGTCTGTGTATATATAGGTGTCATATATAGTATATATAATATAATTAATAATATATAAATTATATATACATATAATTTATATCTTTCCAAAAACCTTTTGGAAAGGAGAGGCCATGTTGAGGGTTTCATGTCCAATATTATCTTGAATATTATCACCACATTTATTTAGAACTTACTATATGCTAGACACAGTGCTTATTGCTTTATATCCATTATTTTATGTAACTCTCTGATAATCCAGTAAGATAGCTTTTTAAAACCTTAGTTTTATAGATTGTAAAAAAATGAAGCATAGAGAGAGGACTGCCAATTTTACAAAGCCAGGAGGTGACTAAACCAAATTTTCAACATTAGTTTTTTTTTTAAATTTCAAAGCCAAGTCTCCTTTGCAATGTGATACACTTATCCTCTTATGAACACAGTAATAATAATCATGCCTGGGTCATTTTATAACTCTAATAAAAATGTAGTCCTACTTTTAGCATATGTTTTCCAATGATCTCCTCTTACTCTCCTCATATATATTCACAGTGCTCATTAAAACTAATCTTTCATATCTTATTCACCCTACGAAAATAGGTCTAGCAACCTATTAATGATAAGGTTTCCATATCCAGTATTTGAAACTTCAAAATATTTTCCTTAGAGGCTCAAGTGCTTTAAACTTTTTTTTTATTAAAAAGCTTCTAATTCTCTCCTTTCTCTGTGTGCTATTTAATGTATAGAACTTCTAAGACTTTAAATGTTCCATTTATTCACACAAACAACTAAAATACTTAGCCTCAGCAACCCATGCATAGAAAACACAAGCACTATAGAAACAAATGAGCTAATGTTAACAATTTGAAGACAGATAATTGAAAAAAAAATACATGGGACTAGTTTTTGAGATACATGTATTTAATGATGAACCAAACATGATTATTATTTGCATTTCTTTACCAAAATGTTTGCCTGGTCATTTTTCCAACACAACTCAGAGGAAAGGAAGAAAAATTAACCTTAGGTCAGTTGCCTGGAGGTCTTTGACAGGTGCCCGTCCACATACTGACTTGACTCGACCTAACATCCTCCTTTACGTTAAAGCACAAAGATTTATAGAGATCAAAATCACAGGCAAGACTGCTGGAAATAATGTCCATAGGCTGTCTCGCTTGCATGTATTTATTTAATTTCCTTCCAAACATTTCTCTATGACCTTAGGTTTACATATTTAAAAATGAAAACAGAAACTTTTACATTTCTCTTCATTGTAAGGAAAGAAATGCTGAAAGGATACTTTTATAATAGCACTGGTTCTAATTATCATAGAAAGGCAAAAGGAGCAAAATTCAAGTATCAGCACTAAGTAGACTGTCATATATACTCACATAGTGTCGGCTACATGCTCACTGCGGCTTTGCAAACCCCATCAGTGTTAATAAGGAAATGGCAGTGTAGCCTCTCTTCTCAAGAAAAGTATCATCTAAAGGTATCATGCACACACACATATGTATTGCATATAAATTCTTTTATTTTATAATGTTTTGTGCTTTTTAGCTTAAGCTATTTTAGTTACGTTTTTGTCACATGTGGAAAAGATATTCATAACTAGCATAGTCTTGAAAAATAAAAAAAAATGGCCATGATGTGGTTGACATCAGGGAGAGGGCTCATCAGCAGAGAAATCTGAGGAACAATGGAAAGGATTGCCCTTTTTTTCCCTTCTTATTTGCAGAGAAGCAACTTCTTTGTCTTTAATTACCTAGTCAATAAAACAGTCTGGAGTTTCACCTCCATACATGGGACCTTGCAAAGTTCTAAGATGCAAAGTTCTGAGTTAAGCAAAGGAATTAAGATCTATGAATGAAAGTTAAAATAGAGTAAGGCTAATATTTATAGCAAAGCTTCCAATGTTAAAGTGTTCCACTTTGTTTTATTTAGAGATATTAAAGTGTGGTGAAAGTTGGGAAAATATGCAAAGAAACGTATTTTTCAATAACTAAACTTCATTCATTTAACTTGCAATGGCTACTTTTTGATTCCTTTTATAGATATCACTTCACATATTGCTACTTTCAAAACAGCAGCTGCCTTTCTCTCTCTCTGTCGTTTCTTAATTAGTCAGGGAGCGTCTTCTTTTTCTGCTTTTTACTCTCCCTACTATCCAAATTTTCATGTCAAAAGAAGAATCCTCTCACCCTGAATGGACATATAAACCAGAGATAGTGATGTAAATGATTATCTTCTGGAAGCAATAATATGCTTTTGTAATGTATGCCTTTAATGACACATTCTTCAGATCTTATCTCACACTGAAGATGCAAACAATAACTGACCTGATTTTCACATCTTTATCAAAATTAAACCTTCTTGTATAGGTCTGGGTTTAGATGGTCATAAATTATACTAAAAAAGGTGATGTGTGAAAAATAGGTGAAACTGACTTTATAGTAAAGATGACCCTTTCCCAATCTCCACAGATTTCCAGCTCTGTGTAGGCAGTAATGAAACAAAGACTCCAGATGTATAGACACATAAATAATCTTCCTAGTAAATGTTTATTGCTACAAGATTGAGACCGAGCCCAGATTGCTCAGATAAAATTTTTGGTGCAGTACTTTTTTTCCAAAATTATAAGGAAGCGATGTAGGTTGGGTGAAAAGAGATGGTGGTCGCCCTTGCCTATGGTACCTCTCTTCTCAGCATCGTTGGAAATGTGGGGAAATGTTGAAGAGAATCCTCACAATTATCAAATAATTTAAGGAATCGATTTTAAGAATAGGAATCAGAAGAATCTAGAGTAGAGTAGAAGTGAGAAAATGATTCAATGAGGAAGGCTTTTTCAGGATAAACTGGCGATCAGCATCCAATATTTCTTGAGCTGGCTGTGCATCTGGACTTAGATTCAGCAATAGAAACACCTCTTTGACAAGGTGAATCAGATGCTCTAGAATGAGTAATAAGGGTGATTATTGAAGCTTCTATCTCTCAAGGTTTTGTCAGAAATAAATGGTACTCAGTGGAGGTTGAAAGATCTACAACATTCCCACAAGATATGTTCTAACCACAGAAACCAAAATTTGAGATGTGTTTCTTTTAAAAGAAAGACTTAAAAGCTAATAGATCCATTTCTTTTAAGCTGTTTCATTGTCATGCCTTGATGTCTCATGACACATTCTCATGGTGGGAGAGAGAGAAAATAGAAGAAGAAATTGGAAGAGCCAAGGGAGGGAGGGTCAACAGAAGTACCATGAGCCATAAAAAGGCATGAGATCTTGAACATCAGTGCTCCAGGAAAAACTAGGTTGAAAAAACTGACTTAAAGGGAAAAAAGAAAAAGAGGTGCCACAAAATGGCCACTCATGGTCTATGGATGTGATAATTTATAAACTGGGAAAAAATGTTACTATTTGGTCATCTACCATAAACTTCCTCAAAGTGAGGACTATGGCTGAAGAGCTGAAGTCACTGCAGATAGCATGCATCTCTGCTCTCATTTACTCCCATTTGAAAGTACTCTTTCTTCTTTGTTGTTACTGCCTCCCAAATTATTATAACTAATCATCTATCCTTTTACAATTTTTACTAGTCACTTCACCACTGAAGTGACTTTCAGTCATCTCTTAATCTTTCTCTGAAAGTCTCTCTTTAAATTATGGCAGATAGGAATATTTGTATCAAGAATAATAATATGATTAACTTAATAATACATGTGAATTTCTTAGTATGGTTATTTGTCAGATTCTCAAGAAATGTTAGTTGTCATTATTTGTTGAAAGAATAGTGACAGGAAAGCCTTCAGAAAAATAAATTGAGAACTCTTCCACATTTTAGTAGTTCCTATCGTGGACCCTGATTGAGATCTTATGTTTAGATATCATGAATCTTTTATTTTTTAACTTCATTGTCTAAATTTATGTAAACACAGTACCGTCTGCTTCCTAAAAGCTTATTTTTAATTTAGAGAAAATTAATTTTAGTAATATGAGAAGATTAAATTATTAGTAAACAGCTTTGAAAACCTGAAAAGAGAGCTATTTCTTGTATTACACACAAAATCTGTATTTGAAAGAGACCCCTTTATCTTTAAGAGCTTTTTCCCAAATATAAAGATTCATCATGCCATATGTTTTTGGAGTGCATCTGAGAGAATTTCACACTGGCTCCAGGAAACTGAAGAGACACTTAAGCAGTCTTGGCATGGAAGAAGATAAATCCACATTCAATAGCCATAATCACGGATAAATAAAGGATTTGAGGATAGTCAACTTTCTATGAGGAGGAGAGAGAAGAAAGAATGGTATACTGGAAGTAACTTTGTGACTACCAGAAATCCTGGTTTAACATTCCAAACTTGCCATCTAGTAACTATTTACCATTGAGCTTATTTCAATCTTTCTGAGTATCTATCCATCCATCTATAAAATGTAAATCTACCTCATGGTTATTGTAAGGATTAATAAGAATGCTCTTTAAAAAGTTAGCATAATGAAGAGCTGGGAAAGTTCAAGAAGGATAGCCACAATAAGATCATGTGTCAATCATATGCCTTCCATTGACTTCGACTGCAAAGGTTGGGTGCAAGCAATGTTACTGAACAATATAGTTAAACCTAAGAAAAGAACTGGACCCTGGGGAAAAGCTTATTCTTTTCAGCATTTTTAGACTTAAAATGTCTTTGTTCTCATCCGTAATCAGCCCTGCTTCCCAACTTTACAAATGAAATTTTACTGCTGCCTCTCAATTCTAAAACATATATTGCCAGTTTAGACAGGTTCAGAAATGTACAGACTTGCTCTATAAAAATACCATGTAGATTTCAAAAATTCTATATGAGAAAAGTTTATTGTTTTCATTTAAATTCAGTGTCTATTTGTGGTCCAATTAACTTTAATAGATTCAGCATAGAAACAATGACTTCTAGGACTTTAATCCTAGGATTAGGGGCCAATTGGAGGTATACAACTATTTTAACATAATAAAGAACTGACTATGGGAATATATGCTGGAGAGAGTCATTATCAAGAAGTCACCAAGTCCTGTTTCCCTCCACATTTTTAGGGCATAGTAGTAGAGAACTTTCTGTCATTTATTTCATATTTTCATTGCATACTTGAAAATACCCAATTATTAACTTAGTATAAGAATTTATCTCAAAGATTATAGTAATATAATATTTTTCTTCTCCTTATATTCATATTAAGAGTTTTACCCAAAGGTTATGCCCTAAAATTAAGTTGTCTAAAATTCCATGTTATTTCTCTCTCTCTCTCTCTCTCTTTTTTTTTTTTTTTCCCTGAGACCGATTCTGGCTTGTTGCCCAGGCTGGAGTACAGGGGTGCAATCTCGGCTCACTGCAACTTCTGCTTCCCAAGTTCAAGCAATTCTCCTGTCTCAGCCTCCCAAGTAGCTGGGGCTACAGGCATGCACCACCATGCCCAGCTAAGTTTTGTATTTTTCAGTAGACACAGGGTTTTACCATGTTGGCCAGGCTGGTGTCAATCTCCTGAACTTGTGATCCACCTGCCTCAGCCTCACAAAGTGCTGGGATTACAGGTGTGAGCCACCACACTCAGCCTTTATTTGTCTTTTGTTCTGTAATCTTTCATTAAGATTTTATTGATCTCCTCATAAATGATTGAAGAAATGGGATAGTATTCAACCGCATATTAAAAGAGAACTGCCAATTCTCATTCTCTGTATTCTTCCTTTTACCACCCAGCTGTAAAGATAAATTCTTCTGTCAGTTTTACTTCAGCACCTAAATATTATATTATTTGAGGTTTTGCAATCACAAATTTTGAAAATGAGCTAAGTTTACGTCCTTACAAATCATTTCGCTGGCATAATACAGATGAGTATTCACAAGATTGAATAATCTTAGCAGATGCTACAGGAGCTTTCAGTTCTTTTTTGATCTTCCCTAACCCAAATTTGTCTTCTTGACTCCATCAAGTTACTTCCTTCTGAATCTCATATGCAGGCTATTATCCATTAATTGTGGTTCTGGTAGGTTGAATAATAGCTCCCCAAAACATCCATGTTCTACTCTTGGAATCTGCGAATGTTTCTCTTATATGGAAAAAGAGATGTTGCAGATGTAAGTTAATTAAAAGTTTTGAGATAAGAAGGTTATCCTGGATTATATGAGTGGGTCCTAAATATAATCGCAAGTATCTTTATAAGAGAGGCAGGTAGAGAGAGATTTGAGTACAGAAAAGAGAGTAAGATTTAAGACAATGGAGCATGAAATTGAAGTTGTTTGACCACAAGCAAAACCATGTCAACCAACACAGAAAGTTGGAAGAGACAGGAAATTAATTCTCTCTGGGAGCTTCCAGAGGTAACAGTTCTATGGAAACCTTAATTTTTAGCCTCATAAGCATTAATTTTGAACTTTCTTTCTCTGTAAGCAAATAAATTTCTGTTATTTTAATCCAAAAAATGTAATTTCTAACAGTGACAATAGTAAATTAGTACACTGCTGGTCTTGTGTTTAGAATTGTAAGAGTTTTCCAAAACCCAGAAATAGTTTACAAATGTATTGGTTTTAATTGTCATAGATTAGGAAGAAGTGTAACAGTATTTGTGCCATATATGTTTGATTTCTGCATATTTCAAAAGGCACTATGGGATGGACAGACATTTTAATCAATTATAGAGATTAGATGTCATAAAATCTGAAACCTGTTGTTATCATGCTGTCATTTACTACATGAATAGTAGACCCTTGGCATTCTGGAGAGAGATATTCAGACAGTTCTCCCAACCACTAGTCTTGGTAATATTGCTAAAAGTTAATTTTACTGTAAGATGTCAGGAAGGGGTCCAGTTTCTGCTTTCTGCACATGGATAGCCAGTTTACTAAGCACTGTTTATGTTCCATCCACTATTCTAGACATCTTAAACATATGCTTTCTCTTTTTCATCATCACAGCAGTTCCATGACCTAAGTGCACTAATTATAACCCTGTGAGCCTGAGAAAACTGAGGCTTAGCAGAATTAAGTAACGTGCTTAAGCACACAGCTAGTCAATGGTGGAGCTGGCCTTCAAGCCCAGGCAGTTCTACTTCACAAGTCTTAACCTCTGTGTTGTAGAGTCTCCGATGCATAGGGGACCTAAAAATAATTGAGACAGAAGGAAGGGCCACTGAGTAGGCACACTCATGAGCTGCCTAACTTGCCCCTTTATGCCAGTCTCACAGTTACCCTACTTCATTTTAGGCTGGGCACTCTGCATACATTGTCTTATTTCATCTCTACAACAATATTATAACTTAGCTGTGATTTTTCCTAAACCTTTACTTTTGGGGTATTCAGAAAATATTTTTAAACTCTGAAGTCATAAACACCAATGGACTATCATAGCACAAGGATCTTTTACTAGTACAATTATAATTATATTAACTCTTGACAACATAACAGTAGAAACTAGTAGGCAGGATTATTACCATTTCCAATGATAGAAAAGTTTAGTCAACATTTTTAAAAAGAGTTCAAGGTACAGGAAATGTGAATGCATGTGGTAGAGCTATATTTATCTTCCCTTATGCTCAGATAGCATCATGTTCCACTTCACTGTACATAATTCATTTATGTTTCAATATTTTTTGTAGTTAATTTTTCTTTTGTACATTATTTGTTATTTATTTTAAAGGCTTATATTATCAAACAAAGGAAATGGCATGACAATTTGAAAAAGCTGAGCAAGGAGTCTCCCTTCTTACAGAGCTAGGAAAATGCCCAGAGATAAACTCAGGACGCAGCACCAGGGGCTTGGTCATGCTATTCTTAGTGTAGAAAAATATTGATATGTTTGTAAAATATCCAATTGCTCCTCTGGCAAAAATGTAGGATGATCTAGAATCGAGAAAAGAAAGAAAGAGGAATGATTTGGGGAAATTAATATTTCACTTTAAGGTTTAAACTATGTTTGCATTAATAGAGTTGTTTGATTCATAATTCACATACTGAACTAAGTCAGCTTTGAATTTGTAATTGGATGTGGACCAGCATGATTTTTTATTGCTATGTTATAAGAGATTTAAACAGTAGCATTTGTTTGTTTATTGTGTTCTTTTTTTTTCTTATTTTTCCATTTTCTCTTTTTTGAGGGAGAAGGTGAAATAATAATTTACAATTCAAGTAATGGGTTTTTGATCCTGTTTCATCATTTATTAGTTTTATAATCTGGAATGATTGACATAGCTTTTCTGCCTCAATAGCAACAAAAAGAGTAGGGATAAAACACTGTCCCTGTCTACATGTGGGGTTGGGTGTGTGTGTATGTGTGCGTAAGATAGGCACTGTAAGTATTTTATTATTACAGGTAGTTAGACATGAGCAGGGCAGGAGAGGGTTCTTTCTCCAACCCACTGGAAATGTCAGGTGACGGTTTGACAGTTACCTCAGTGCCTCTCTAGAGGTGATTAATTAGCAGCCTGTGCCACAGAGAGGTCATTTCCTGATGGCCCACACCTATTAACATCAAAATATTAATTGAATGTACACTCCAGGGAGAAGCAACTTCCTGGACGTGAATATTAAGAGACAAAAATGGTGAAGTATGATCCTGTGGGTATACCCCACCCGAAAAAGGGAAGAAGGTGTCAGATGGGCAAGCATAAAATTCCCTAAACGCACTGCAGGTGTTCCATTCCCAAGGGTAAGGAGAACACTACACAAGAGGAAAGCCCACCCTAAGGGAAGAACCACGGGGAAGAGGTGCACCTATAAAAGTCCTAGGATCACGGTTCAGTGGGGCACTTGGACTTTCTCTCTTTAACCTTCATGAGCCCTCTTAGATTTCTTCCAAATGAACTTTCCCCTTTCTTTTCCATTCTAAGGCCTTTTAAACAAATTTCACCTCCTGCTCCAGAACTCACCTCAGTCTCTTTTTCTGCTTTATGTCCCTCAGTCAAATTCTTTCTTCTGAGGAGGCAAGAATTCAAGTTCCTGCTGATGCGTAGGGATTCACAGCCAGTAACTCACGTCATTCCGATCTCTTCCACTGGTAACGTAGTGAGATGATGAAGTGATTTCTCTCTGTTCTGAACTTATATAAAACATATTTTTCTTTATGTTTTTTGCCACAGAGTCCGTCACTTTGTCTTATTTTTTCTCTATGACTGCAGTGTTTCTTGAGGGTAAAATGGTCTTCTGCCATTGTATTCTCAGCAGTGCTTGTCCCAAAGGAGGCGCTTGATTAATGTACTGAGAAGAAAGAGGGGAAAGAAGGCAAATATAACATATTAATGTATTGATTGATTCATTTCTTTCCTGAAACATTTTATATGTATTTATATTCATATACATTTATATTCACACATGTGAAAAGGCCATTTCAAGTAACACCTACATATCCTTGTGATTTTCAGCTGGTAACGTAACAGGATTTGAGCTTCATCCTTTTCATACTAAGCATTTTGGTTTCATGACTCAACTTCTGACTGTGTTCTTCAGTGCGTAGCCTCCAGTAAGTGACTTTTATAGGATGAATCTTGGAAACATTTAGGTGGTAGAGTCCACCTATTGTTCAAAAGTGATAGAAAGGCAAATTTGGAGTTGATAGGCCTTTTCTCAGTGGCTCCATAAGCATTTTTAGTCTGCTAACAACATAGAGAATATGGCAGGTAGAATATTGTCTCCACCATAAAAATGTTTATGTCTTAATCTTGGAATTTATAAATATGTTACTTTACATGGCAAAAAAAGGCTTTGCAGATGTGATTAAATTAAAGATTTTGAGATAGGGAGATTATTGAAGATTAGCCAGTGGGCCCAATGTAATCACAGGGATCCTTATAAGAGGTAGGGGTCAGAGTTAGCAAAGAAGATGTGGCAATAGTAGCAGACATCAGACTATGAGACCAAGAACCAGGGAATGTGGGCAGCCTCTCAAAGCTAGAAAGGCCAAGGAACCTATTCTACGCTAGAACCTCCAGACAGAACACAAGCCTGCTCACACCTTACATTTAGACTGTAAGACCTGTTTTGACTTTCTCACTTCCAGAACTGATCTAAATTACTGGTCTTCATTTCTTTCTATTAGACTGTATATTTCTTGAGGGTAGTATTCTTATGTGGTTAATCATTATGTCCTCTGTAACACCCAGGACAATGCTAAACAAAATAAGGGGATCAATGAATAGCAAAATAACATATATCAATAGGTCCACCTACCCCCATCCAGGGAAGTGATACAGTCATTTACAGTCATGGATGTTTTCAAGTAGATGGAAGTTCTGAGAAACAGATTGGTCAATGGAGACAACGCTACCAAGTATGTGTTTGAAGTGCCTAGCAATAAATCCTTGGTAATCAGTTAAGGCATACAACAATAACAGCTTGGCATGAACCCTAAATATATAATGTGCATATTCCTTAGAAAATATATCCTTTAGTAAACTCATTCTGAAGGAGCTGGTTAGTTAGATGCTGGTTCATAATAAAAATGAAGAGAAATTCTAGTCAGAGGCAGTAACAGCTGAAGTAATGTTTACTGAGCACTTTATGAGACATTTAAGTACAATTAATAGAAAATACTAATTGGAGAGTAAAATGATATCTTTAAAAAGTTAAATGATTTGAAAGAGGATATTTATTTGAAAAATCATTTTAGAGTTCTAATTCAATCTATAGAATTAACAAAAGCTACATATTGTTTTTGTATTCCATGTTTCTAAAAATGTTAAAGGACCTTCGAGGGATGAGAAACTGTGAGTCATCTGAAAAGGATGAAAGCAAAACAGAATGCATTGATGAAGATAATTCCAATCACAGTGTGCACAGCACAGAATTGTTACAGACTGGGTAACTTCGTCAAGAGTCTTCCATGCCTGAAGGTGGTGGATTCTGAAGGTAGGAAAAGGTGCAGGGATTTTGATCTCTTGAAGCCTTTGAGGGCTATCCTGTCCCAGTTATCACTATAAACTTTGTTTTATTGGCTCTCTAGCCTGCTTTTCTTCTGCTTCTCTCTTGACCCTCTCAATTTAACTTTCTTATCTATTGGACCTATGTCTCCTATCCCATTTTCAGGTTTTTCTCTGGGCATTTAATCCCTTCAATACTGTCCATCACAGTAAAGAAGGAAAGAAGAAAGGAAGGAGGGAGGGAGGGAAGAAAGGAAGGCAGGAAGGAGGGTAGGAGGGAGGGAGGAGAGGGAGAGAAAAGAAAGAGTTTTTAATCTTTCAATAATTTGGTATCATTATATTTTAATGATACCTAAAGATTTTAGTTTTATGCTAAAACCAGTGGACCAAGCAAGCGTCAGTAGATCAAGCAGGACTCAAAACTGAGAATACCTTACAGGTGAATATATGCTTTAGAAAATCAAGCATATGAAAGGCATATTTTACCATAGTAATGCATTAGATGATGAAACTCAACTTTGAAAACAATCTTTGTCTTGAGATTAAACAAAGAAGCCCTTTAAGTGGCAGTCTTTTCACTCTGTATGTTTACAGGATATTCATGTACACAATTAGCATACCGGAAATGTAGTTTTCTTAAATCTAGGTCATTCACTAGAAAAATGCGTGAAGGAGATTGAAAGGATTTAGAACTAAAGTAAAATGGTGGTGTGTGCTGAAATCTATCCAAAAGAATGACATCATATTCCTGAAATGTCTAATGGACTTCGGAAGGTGCAAATGCTCTTAATTATTAAAAACTAGCATCCGGACACTCATAAGTGGAAAATGAAAAGATGCAAACAAATAAATGCTCTTAATGCCAGAAATATAACACTACTATATTTTGTAATACAACTTTTAAAAATATGATAAGACTATGTTTTGTAATACAATTTAAAAAGTCCAAGATAGCATTTATCCTCATGCACAGCTTGACTTAGGAGTCAGAGTATATCATCAGTGAAATTTATCTAGTTTCTTTCTTCCATTATTTGTGCTGTCCTCATTCTCAGATAGGTTCTCATACTCCATGCAGGATTAAATCCAGGAAAAGGGAAGAGAAATAAAAATTTCGAAAAAACACATCTTTCTCTTTTCTGATCAATCTCTTTTCTGATTGGTTCAAATTAGCTCTAATGTGTTTTCATAACTATCCTCACCTCAATGTTTATAGTCAAGGGAATGAAATGTGTTTCTTGGCTTGGGCTTAAGTCTTATGCCCATCTCTGGAACTGGAGTGGGATCGGCCCCATTGAAAGAACACAGTCTGAGGGCAGGGAAGATATTGAGCCCCAGAGAGAAATTAAAGTACTTTTCATGAAAGGTAGGGGAAATGTATATAGGGTGATTTAAGAAAACTACATTTCCAGTGTACTAATCATGTACATGATTATCCCGTGTAGTTGCAATGCATAGACCAGTATTTTAGATAAAGTCTGGCAGAACCTTTCACTGCCAATGGAAATGAGGCCTTATTATAAGAAGTAGGCAGAGTATAGCAACACAAGCCTCTTCCGTGTAAACCTTTCTTCCACTTGCCATAGGAATTCAAGCAACTTCAGCAGAAAAACCTGCACGAGTGCCCACACACCATACTCAAATACCATCTCACCACTGACTACAGCTCCAGAACAGTGTTAATGAACAATACTGATCCAGCCAGGAGATGGAAAGAGAAAAAGTAAAAACAGTACTTCTTTGATTTTACGAACCAGAAAATAAAAAGCACATGTTCATCATGATCCTCCAAGCTATCCAGGATTTATCAAAAAACAAACGAAAAAAAAAAAAAACCTATAAATCCAATACAAAATCCTAAGAACAGTATAATTCTCTATTTTAGATTTAAATAAAATAAATGTGGTTTCCAGCTTCCATTTCAACAACATTTTACTTGCTAAGTTTTGTAGGTTGATCCTCGTACACATACAAATACTTTCTTCATAGACGATCCTCTGGTTTCCAGAGTTGTGAGGTAGCCCCTTGGGATCCAGGTAGAAAGACAAGCAGAGGTGGGTGTGTCTGTGCCTTTCTTCTGTTCCCCATTTTACATTTTGTCCTGCTCTTTGTGTAGGTTTTGGCTGCCATCTCAAGGCCCTCAATCTGTCTTGCCTCAGTTTCCCCTCACTTTAATCCCAAAGTGGAACTGGTCTACTTTGAGGGAGGAGACTTTGAGGGCCAAATGTCTCAGCCGGTTTCTCACTAGGTACACCATAAATTGAATCTAGAGATTTCCATCCATACAGGAAAGTAAAGTGCAACACAAAAAGTATTCTTGCCATTACCACTTTGTGGAAAAGTGTGCACATTTGTCATTTCTTTATCTTCATTCTTTCATTATTTTCCCATCATCCTTAAATGGCATACTATTAGCATCTCCTCCCATTTATCTGTATTGTCCCTGCCTATTTGGAAAATTCAGTCTTTTTCTGTCCTTTCTTTGAAATCCTGACCATATTTAACGTCCTGTCTTAAGTCCATCACCTTCTATACCCCTTTTCATATTATCTGGTTCACTATTAATTCTTCATCTCATCACAGAAATCATACAGCACTTATCATCTTCATTACTCACTGTAGTCATTAGCTTCTGGTTTTATTGTATGCAAGGAGTTGAAGAACACTGTACACTCCTAGAGGGTTTGTACTATAACTTCAAAGGTGTCGTGATACCGCCTACATTATAAGATGTGTTGCTGAAGTAATTCCAATACTTTCTATACATTTCAAACAATTCTCAAAGTGTCATGCTACTCTAAATATTCATTGATTGATCAAATTGCTCAGGAAATCTCATAGTTCTCTGTGATTAGGTGACATCAGAGGTGCATGTTACAAAGGCAGATTCCTGAGTCCTCCCTCCAGAGATTGCAGTTTGTTTCAGTATGAGCTTGAAAGGTTTCTTTTATTTTCTCTCTTTCTCTCTATTTCATTTTCCTTCTTATTTTATTTCTGCATATTATATTTGTAGTTTTTATAATTGACAAGTAATTCTGAGCCAGGTAAGCCAAGGACCAAACTCTGAGGAATGCTATTATGCAAGCTTCAGATATTTCCATTTATAAGTTTCCATAGGCTTAGGAACTGCTATCTCAAAAAGCATGTTTGCCCTCTCAGTCTGAGTTTTCTTATGTGATATTTCATCATACTGTAAGATTCAGAGCAAATGTCTTAAAGTGAGGAAAGCAGGGAGAAAAATGAGAATATGAAGCCTGGCTACCCCTACACATTGAATTGAGTGGTCTGGATTTGGGGTTCAGATAAATTTTACAAATCATTAGTTCAACAGAGGTAAAAATCACAAACTTAGGTGTCCAATGAATTGTGAAGAACTCTTAGAAGCATTTGTAAAGGAGACCAGCTGCACTTCCTTAGCCATTGATTGCTCTAGTGAAGCATAAAATTTGATTATTCTCTTTTCTAAAATTCTTTAACAGCCATGGCTAATTAGAAATAAAACCATCTATAGTTGTCATATTCAGGATCAAACTAAATATATGACTCAGCGAGCCACTGCCCACACAGGGCAATCTTCAGTTTTCCCATATAAAAATCTTTGCGGGTGGATTTTGTTAGCACAGAATGTCAAAAATGTTCAGTGGCTCATTAAGTGCCTTGTTATGAGGCCTTTCAGACTCTTCCCACCTCATGAATCTTTTACACTACACAGCAGCAGAGACTAGGGACTAGGGTGACACGTAAGAAATGATGGGTGTCAAAAAGCGACTTGATGGGAAAATCCCTGCATGGAAGTCAGGAGACCTTGGCGCCGGTTCCCAGCCTGCAAGAAATCTCAATCATGAACATTTATTGGGCACTTTGCTAAAAGTTTCACTCAGTTTCTTTAATTTTTTTCTAAAAAAATGCTGTCATATTCATTTTGCAAATTAAGAAACCATGTCTCAGTAAATTCAAGAGACCTTCCCAGTGCTACATAGTTACTCAGTGAAAAATGTGGCACATGTACACCATAGAATACTATGCAACCATAAAAAGGATGAGTTCATGTCCTTTGCAGGGACATGGGCAAAGCTGGAAACCACCATTCCCAGAAAAGTAACACAAGAACAGAAAACCAAATCCCGCATGTTCTCACTCATAAGTGGGAGTTGAACAATGAGAACACATGAACACAGGGAGGGGAACATCACACACTGGGGCCTGTTAGAAGGTGAGGGCCTAGGAGAGGGACAGAATTAGGAGAAATACCTAATGTAGATGACAGGTTGATGGGGTGCAGCAAACTACCATGGCACATGTATACCTATGTAACCTGCACGTTACATTCTGCACATGTACCCCAGAACTTAAAGTATAATAAACACACACACACACACACATACACACACACACACACACACACACACACACACACACACACACACACACACACACGTGAAAGTTAAAGCCAGGCTGTCTAACTCCAAATCCTCTGAATCCTGATGCTCGTCTGCCGTCACTTGAACCACATGATAAATGTAGGTAACATAAACTGTAGGTGTGCAATCATGTATATGTCTATGTCAATGTTTTTGTATATATATATTCCAGTTCTGTATTGCCTTACTTGTCTTATAGTAGATACTGAATTTTTTGTAAAAGTGTATGATACTAAGGTTGGCTTGCAAAGAAAAGTGCCTATTGGAGTCAGACAGGATGTCTGGGCAGAGTTATCTGACATAAAAGCAATAGGTATCGCCAAGTTATTGACAGGAGCCCAAAGCAACAGCCTTTTAAGTGTTACATGGAACACAGGACTAAGATCCACAGTATCTCTCAATTGTTTCTACATAGTTTTATGTGAAGTCTTTAGATTTTAAAACATTGTCCCAAAAAACATATGCTTATCACCAGAAAGTCTGTTAGCTGCTGGCTCAATGTAGCTGCATTACAAAAACACGGTCTTATTGTTACAAAGAACCCTTGCATTAGGAGGCAGAGGGATAATATTATTTAAATAACTTGCAAAACATCACATCACCTTTGCAGGATCTCAGTTGCCTTATGCATAAAGTGGGTCTGACAGGAGGTTGCTCTAGATGCTTTTCCCTGCTCCCCAAAGCCAAAGTTTTAAATTTATGGCAGTGTATAGATGAGAAAATCTTTTGTCCTCTGTGATCAAGAGAAAAAGTAATTAGAAAAAGCAGTGCAAAAATTCAAAAGTAGGCCAGATGTACAGAAAAAGAATGACTTCTCTCCATGAATCACTAGTATTTTAGCAGTGGAAATACACTGGACAAGCATTAGGCAAACACGAGGTTGTTATGTCAGGAGGGTGTCTCCAACAGGGAGGGAATTTACCATGATGGAGTCATTCAGACTACTAAGGTGGCTATCTCTATCTCTGCTCTTTCATTTCTCTGTATAGAATTGGTTATTCTCCAGTTTGCCTTAATTTCAAACTTTAAAAATTCCTTTTAGTAATTATTGTAAGACGAATCTACTAGCTATGGGGTGTCAGTTTTTGTTTATCTGGGAGTATCTCAATTTCACTTTCAGTTTTTGATGGAGTTTCATGGGAGATAAGAGTTCTTCATTGAGAGTCTCTTTCTTTTGTCACTACAAATATGTCATCTAATTGCCTCCAATTGTGTCTCTTCTCTCCTCCTACGATTTCCCGGTACAGATTGGGATGCTGGCTGATTTCCTGCAGGATGCTGAGGCTCTTTAAATTTTATTTCATTATTGTTTCTTTTTTTTTCCTGGGACTGGATTGTCTTAATTGAGTTATATTCCATTTCCCTGAGTATTAATTTCCTACCTGCTCAAAATCTGCTTTAGGTCCTTCTATTGACTTATTTCCTTGCTGAATTTTCTTTTCTTTTTTCTTTTTTCTTTTTTTTTTTTTTTTTTGAGTCAGAGTTCTACTCTTACTCTCCCTGAAATGGTGTGGTCTTAGCTCACTGCAACAGCCTCTGCCTTCCAAGTTCAAGTGATTCTCCTGCCTCAGCCTCCCAAAGTAGCTGGGATTACAGGCACTCACCACCATGCTTGGCTAACTTTTGTATTTTTAGTAGAGACAGGATTTCACCATGTTAGCCAGGCTGGTCTCAAATTCCTGTCGTCAGGTGATCCGCCCACCTTGGCCTTCCAAAGTGCTGGGATTACAGGCATGCACCGCCGCGCTCAGCTTCACTGCTGAATTTTCAACCCCAGTATTCCTCTTTGGTACATTTTTAAAACTTCTGTCTATGTAGTGACCGTCTCTATTTGGCAAGACCTCATTCTCATACTCTCCTGTAGTTCCTTAGATGTGATTTCCTTTAGTTCTTTGAACTTATTAAAAATAAATGATTTGTCTAGTAAGTCCAGTGTCTTTGCCTCTTCAGAAATAAAGTCTATTGACTGCTTTTTGTTTTCCGTATATGGGACACACTTTCTGTTTTTTTTTAAACGTCTCATGTTTGGTGGAAAACTGGACATTACATTAATACATAATAAAATAAGACAATTCTGGAAATCAGATTCCTCCTCACAAGATTTGTTGTTATTTTTTATTATAGTTGTTTGTTTAATCACTTTTATAATATAAATATGAAAAGTCTCCATTCTTCATTGAGTGTGGCTACTGAGGCCTCTGTTAAGTTACCTAAGTTGTCAGCCAATCACCTGAGAAGGATGTTGTCCTTAAATGTCTGAAAACAGTAAGTCTCACAAATGAAATAAGGCCTGTGGTGTGATACATTTCAGTTTCATAGAGGTTGGGCTATCAAGCAGCTCTGCTCTGCTCGTTTATTTGGTTTATTAATTTTTCCAGGATTGTAAAACAAATGTGAAAACCATTTTTTTCTTATCAAGAACACATAATTTTTAAAAATGCAAATGTGTTTGAAATGTAAATATCAGTCAGGCCTTGGCAATTTTTCTTCATTGTCAATAAATCAACATATAACTACTATTGTTTTCAGCTCTTTTACCAAACAGAGGAGCTTGGCAATACCATCAGAAGGGGTTAGTGATGCATTTATTACATTACAGCATTATATAGACTAAAGAGAAAACATATTATATAACATCATATATATGATGACACACTAGATATATTTCATTAATATAAATATGAAGTATCAAGCCATTAACTTTAGAGGTAAAATACTTCTGGAAAGAAGATTGTAACAACCATCTTACACAATTCTGCTAACTTAGATATTTTGAGTTCACCAACTACAGGAATTTTAAAAACAAAGTGAATTGGATGGTATCTAAGATAGGATGTATAACTTCTTTCTTTACCATGGTCTTGGGCTATGTTGGTATCTTACGTTATAAATTGTATATAGGCTTTCTGGAGATAATAGCTTAGAATACTGACCAAAAATACAATATTTATGAGAAAAAGAAGAAATAAGGGAGGAAGATCAATAAGGAGATTGTTAAAATGGAGTAGAAAAAAATGAAAAGGGATGCATGGGTGTGACACTTTCTTCAATATCAGTGTTTGTGTCTAACACCACTCTAGGTATGTAGTAAATCCAAAATCTTTTCTGACCTGAACTGAACTTAGTAACTAATTTGATAAATAGAAGTTAACCTAGTAGGAGACCCATGAAAAGGTACAGGTGTGGGGTAGGTGGAAACTTATGTTCAGTTTAAAATTATTGGCTTTGCCAAGAGTATATCACTGTAAACTGAAGAAAGAAAGAAAAAAAATTTTAAAGGCCCAAAACCTATGAATTGTGAGCTGTATTTACATCAAATGATAAACTCTGTATTCGAAGAATATGCAAAAAGATTTAAAAATATGTTTTTATGTACTTTTTTTTTTTTTTAGAAAAGGCACCGAATTATTCAGGTATTCAAGATATTCATTTTCTTCTAAATCCATCCAGCTGTCTGTATTCCAAGGTTGAGGCTCTTACTTCTTTCCAGTGTTCTAACAACCACATGTGGGGTTTTGTGACTGTAAATCACATTATCTTGTAATAATGCAACTGACACTATAAAATTTAGATTTAGTTTTTAGAGATAGCTGCAAGAAATAAGATTTTAGCTTCAAGTCACCATTGAAGCTTTCCATTACTTAGCCATTGAGTTGATCTCAGAGATTAGAGACTAAGTCCACAATTTCTTTTGAAAGCTCCAGAGCAGTGAGTATTGGCTGTCTTACAGGTTTTATAGTCTTTATTATTTCTGTAACATAAAGTGCAGTAGCCACCTAGTGCCCAATGCACTTGCTCTTAGTGCCCGATGCACTTTACTAAGATCTTTGCCACAGTCAACCACAAGTGACATTAATTGTGATGAAACTGAATGCCATGGATTGCCATTTCCCCAAATTCTTTTGGTAAAGAACTCAGTTCTATATTCAGTGCCAAGTAGATCATCAAACCGTTCCCATAAACCATGCACACATGGTTCTGCTGCCTTGGAGGAGGCTAGTTTCAGGAATGTCAACAGAAACTACATCCTTTCACACTGCTGCTTCTGGGGTAGGTGACTTGCTGACAGAAACAGTGAACAGAATGGTAAGGAGGCATTCCTTTTCTTTTCTTCTTTCTGTATTTCTGTCTTCCTTTTGTGCATTTTTCTATGGGACTTAAGAGGAAGCCATCTAATGACAGAGAAGATTTGTTTGCACTGTCTCATTATGAAGCAGAGTACAGAAAGATAAATTTGAAAGGAAAAGGAATTGCATGAGTATTGACATAGCTTCATAGGCAGCAATGAGTCATTTTTTAAAGTAAGCTTATGTGTTTCAAGTTTTGAGTGTATTTGTGTATGGAATTAGGAATGAATCTCTAAATGGAAATTCAAGCATGAAATGTGTGTGTGTGTGTGTGTGTGTGTGTATGTTTATATCAACATGAGTGGGGAGATAATAGAAGGGGGAAAATAAACATAGTGCAGGCAAAAGTCAGAAATTTTTAGTTTTCCATAAACCTATCAAGAAAAAATTAAGTGTATATTTATGTGTATGTCTGTTTGTGTGTGTTTGACTTCTTACCCAGAAAGATTGTTTGAGCTTAAACATAGAATTAAACTTGAATACACATTTACTTAAACCAACTATATCCCTGTTTTGGGAAAAATTATTTTATTGAGGTAAGTATAATACACTACAATATAATAAATTATTACACAAAATGTATTAGATGTGAAAAATTAAAGTGTGGGAAAATTGGAGTCTACTTAAATTTATAACAAAACATTTTTTCTTTTATCAAACCATTTATCATTTACAGTAAAACAGTATTTTGGAACCAAAATACAATAAGCCTTCCAATTGAACTGCCTATTTATAAAAGAGTAAGCCATTTTGGACCTCTCACTTCAGTATTTTATTGCATTTCTTAGGTTGAGTGATCAAAAATATCCTACTGGCCATAATATAATTTTGTATACACATTAGTTCCATTCTTCCTCTCCAGGATGTAAATGGAATCAGACATGCCGTTGCCAAACTTAAGGATTCTACGTAACTCATGCATTCTAGAGTATACACAAAATATAAAACCGAGTCTTTCAAAAAGATATTTAAGACAAATAAATGCCAAGAAAGAGGAAGCAGAAACTAGATTTTAAAAGCCAAATTGTTTGTTGGAAGGAACACATTCTGGTTTTTACTCTATTTGTTTCTATAAAGAAATTCACCAATTTTTGACAATAAATTTGAGGAAAAGGAGGAAGAGCCTTTGGAGTTGCTTGGCTTCAAGAGCAGAGTTTCAGAAAGTGAGCCTTGGTATGCTGAGATATTCTCTTAGAAAATTTCAAAGCTCAATATATTTTTTGATGTTTGGTATCTCAAGTACATTCCAAGATTGATAAGCAAGTTCAGGATATTCCAGTAAGAAATAAGAAAGATAACTTACTTTATCATAGAGAATGAGTTTTTAGACTGCACATAATTTTAAAGAGGGTATTTGTAACTCTGGAGATAGTGATATTTTTTTAAGACATTGCATTCATACCAGTGAGAGGTGGTATGAATTCCTAGATGGAAAACAGTATCACTTTTACATTTGAACTGTTTAGATTGACAGAATTTAAAAAAACAAAGCAGAGTCAGTAAAGTCAAACCTTTTACATTGTCATCATTTTTTGGATGAAGACATCTTCTTACATCTGTCTAAAATATTTGATTCTTTGTTATAAAAGCCTTCAATATTAATTGATATTTGTATTTTTTTATTCATACAGGATTGATTACTTGAGCTATAGTAGATTTACAACCAGCAAAGTAGACTAGAAACAAGCTACTTGTTGATGAACATGAGGCTTGGCTAGTTCCTAGTTGTTAGGATTCACATTCCTTATGGGATGTCTAAGATATCCTCTTCATGTTACTTCGAGCTTCAGTGGCAGGATTATCATATCCAACATCATATCCAACTGCATTTTTTAGGCTGATTAAGTGAAACAGCTCCACTGAATCAAGGAAGGCAATCCAGTAGACACTTCTCCATTTATGTCTACCCATTCTAATCCCTAAAAAGGTTGTGACTAAGTTAATATGCCAGTATGTCATTTTACCTAACAATAATAATCTCCCATGATGGAGTTACAGAAAGATAACTATGGCCACTCTATATGTTGATTTTGTATTGGGTAAAAAATTCTCATGAGAAGTGAAACTGTGAAAAATCCTTGGTATTTTTAAATACATACGCAATGTGCAAATACATGCACATGTAGTTTGTGAGCATTATTATGCATATAAATATTTACATATTAACTATTCATATAGTTAGGGTATTTGATTCAGATAGAGAAAGAGTGTCATTTTTTGTTTTACAAAATGTTGGACTAAGAGCTAATTGTTTTCTGGAATCTGAAGTTCTTGTCGCTTAGAACAAATGATAGCCATGCACAACATTGGAGTAGACAGCTTCAGGTTGAGAATAGGGTCTTTAAGGTCCATTTTGTTTATTTTATGTGCCTTTTTATCCTTTTACTAGGTGAAATGCTTTCCCCCTGCCTTTACTGAGCATCCCACTTAGAAAAAAAATAAACAAAAAATAAATGATGACGCTTCATGAAAATAAAACATTCTCTTCTATCTTTCCACTCCAGCTTTATTATCACCTTTACCCAATTCAACCAAGTAAGGTTCTTGGTCAAAAAGGCTACATTGATCACCTAGAAATGTCTTTGCTCAAGAGTCAGAAAAACAACACCTTGCATTGGAACTCTTGAGAAGCTTCCCTGGCCCTTGACTCAGAACTATAATTCTCAAATCTTATTGGCAGAACAAATGGCAAGTAGAGTTGTTTTGGCAAATGTTTTGCAGTCAAAGTTTTTAACCAAAGAGCCTGTCAGACAATCAACTTGGAATCCATTCCAGTTTCTGTGGAAAGACATTATAGAAAGTAATTAGAAAAGTCTAAGGCCTAGGCTTCAACCACAAATATCTGTATAACCCATCAGGCAAGGTGTAGAGCATTTGAGCTGGACTGTGCTGCATCCTGGCACGAGTCTTAGGCTCTATGCATTCTCTGACACAGAAAGCTGGTCATTATTTTCCTAAAATAACATAATTGGCTTCCTTCTGGAGGCTGGCTCTGACATGACCCTAGCCTATCATTTCATCTTTCCTTACTAAAGACTCAGGGTTCAGGGTGGAGCTTCTGCTGGGCAATGACCTTCTGTCTATGGGGGGATTCAACCTCTCTTTGGAGTCTTCACCGATTCCTGGTATCTACAAGAGACTTCTATAATGGTCACAATAAGTCTTTCCTAACCTTCTGCTATTTATGGTCGTTTGTAATGTCTTCTCCTTAAGTAACTTGGCTATAACCAAAAAATATGACAGCATTAAGGGATGCACTTCTCTGATTATATTACCAAATATTGTGACATTTGTCTTGCTACTCTCTTTATTGCCCTCTTGGCTATTATGTCTTGATTAAGCCAGTTGACATTTGAAGATGAACACATAGCAAGGAACTGAAAATAGCCTGCCACAAATATCCAGTTAGGAACTGAGGCTTTTGATCCTAAAGACTTTGAGGTCTTGACTCAGCAAACAACCACACAACCTTAAAAGTGGATGCTTCCTCAATCATAATTCAGATGAGAACTTTGGTCAGGGTGCCACCTGGATGCAGCTTTCAAAGAGACCCTGAAGCAGGGGACCCAGTTAAGTTACACACAAATTTCTCACCCACAGAAACAGTGACGTAATATGTTTACGTGTGTGTTTGTATATGTTGCTGTAGTAAAATACACAGAACATAATATTTACTGCTTTAACCATCTTTAAGTATGGAGTTCTGTGATAGTATATTTACATCATTGTGCAATGATATGGTTTGGCTGTGTCCCCACCCAAATCTCATCTTGAATTATAGCTCCCATAATTTCCACATGTTATAGGAGGGATCCAGTGGGAGACAGTTAAATCACAGGGGAGGTTTCCCACATACTGTTCTCATGGTAGTGAATAAGTCTCACAAGATCTGATGGTTTCATAAGGGGAAACCCCTTTCACTTGGCTCTCATTCTCTCTTGTCTGCCGCCATGTAAAATGTGCCTTTCACCTTCTGCCATGACTGTGAGGCCTCCCCAGACACATAAAATTATGGGTCCATTAAACTTCTGTTTCTTTATAAATTACCCAGTCTCAGGTATGTCTTTATCAGCAGTGTGAAAATGAACTAACATACTCAACTATCATCAAGCATCCATCTTCATAACTTTTCCATCTTCTCTAACTATCATTCTTTATCATTTAATACTAACTCCCATTACACTTTCTCCCCAGCCTCTGGCAAACACTATTCTACTCTGTGTTTCTATGATGTTGACTACTCTAGGTTACCTCATCTAAGTCTAATGATACAGTATTTGTTCCTTTGTGACTGGCTTATTTTGTTTAGCATTATGTCTTCAAATTTCATCTATTTGTAGCATGTGTCAGACTTTTCTTCTTTTTTAGGACTGAATAATATTTCATTGTCCATTCATTCATCAATGGACACTTGGGTTGCTTTCACCTTTTGACCACTGTGAATAATGTGGCTATGATCGTGGTCATACAAATGTCTGTTTGTGTTCTTGCTTTCAGTTTTTTTAAATATACACCCATATGTGGTAATTTTAGGTCTATTTTTTTTGAGTAATCATCACACTAATTTATAGTCACTAAGTTTTATTATAAATTGCTTCACAGTAATAGATAACTAAAATGAATAGCTTCTAGGATACATAAAAGTGAAAAGAAACAAATAAAAACACATTCCTGTACTAATGGAGCTTATAGCCTAGTAGGGGAGATAGAAATTATCAGATACTCATGGCATTGGATGAATATTCACAGCTTTTATGTATATGGAAAGAGAGAAGTGTATGGCATTATAGGATTTGTAAAAGTAGCTGTTATCCAGGCTAGGAAGTCAGGCTTACTATCAATCCATCCAGGCAGCAGGAGTTGCTTTGGACAAGCCAGCTGGCTAACAGCTTGTAGCACAGATTGAACAGAAGAAAGTTTCTTGCATTGAGATCTTATCCTTTCTTTGTAGCAGAAGACATATACCATGAAAGAAGAGAAGAAAGCACAATATCAATGCTTCATATGCAACCATATCCAATGCCAACAGCCTAACCTTCTCTTTCATGTATGCTGCAACTGTTAGAGTGACCGCATTTATTGCGTATTCGTAGTAAAGTTTTCACTGGTCTGGGTATTATTTTGTTTAGTTTATTTTGCTTGTTTTGTATTGTTTTCATTTTCATTTTATTTTATTTTATTTTATTTTACTGATACAGTCTCGCTCTGTTGACCAGGCTGGAGGGCAGTGGTGCGATCTCGGCTCACTGCAACATCTGCCTCCCGAGTTCAAACAATTCTCCCCCATTACTCTCCTGAGTAGCCAGAATTACAAGCATGCACTACCATATCTGGCTAATTTTTCTATTTTTAGTAGAGACAGGGTTTCACCATGTCAGCCAGGCTGGTCTCGATCTCCTGGTCTTAAGTGACTCACCCAGTTCGGCCTCCCAAAGTGCTGGGATTACAGGCATGAGCCACTGCACCCAGCTATTTTGTTTTTAAATAGACAGTATTTTCTGCTTTGTTAATTCACAGATTTATTTTGTTAATTAACAGATGTGAATCTTAGAATCCCTCAAAGCAAATAATTAGAAAGACTCACTGTTACTTGAGCTGAATGTAGAAACTGAACAGACAATGGTGGGACCTCCTCCTATTAAGACTACTTGAAGTTTTATCCTGTTTTGTTGTTTTAATTTTAGGCCCTTCATTTCTCTCAAAAGGACCTATAGCCTATTTTGGGTTGAAATCCGCAATGTGTGGCAGCTAAGCTACAAAATATAAATAAAGAACGAAAATATCTGCCCTGTGTCTTGAAGTTTCCTTTGCAAATATTTTGGATTCTAGATATATGTACAATAAATCAGAAATAATTTTACTGAAAAGTTTTACATGATGTCTTCCCCACCAGAAATACATAATAAAAAGACAAACTAAATGCATTAAGAAAATGAATTTGGGGTCAGGCACGGTGGCCCACACTTGTAGTCCCAGCACTTTGGGAGGCTGAGACAGGAGAATCACTTGAATCCAGGAAGCGGAGGTTGCAGTGAGCCGAGATCACACCATTGTACTCCAGCCTGGGTGACAGAGCAAGACTCCATCTCAAATTAAAAACAAAGAAAATGAATTTTGAAATTCAGATGCCCAGTTAATTGGGATTCCCTACTCTGGTGTTTTTTCCTACCATAGGCATTCATAACCTCTCTTCTCACAGCTGGGCCTGGTATGTTACTAATGGCATGATTTAAATAGTTTTTTTTTTTTCTTTTTGCCTGCTGGCAGGCTGTGATAACTCTAGTGCTAATTGGCTACATGATTTGAAACTGTATTTTCTATATCCTATTTTTAGAGTGACAACATGAGAAGTGACAAATGCAGCAAATGATTTCATGAGAAAAGAAGACTCATAGGTAGCAAAAAAGGCACAGATCAGATAGAAAAAGACACCGAGTATTAACATGAAATTAATACTCACCATTAAAATGAAGTATCCACATAAATAAGGATGAGTAGAGTCGAGCTACAGGTAAACTGAAGTAATTGTATACCTGTATAAACTCATACAATAAATTAGCATAGTTTTGAGAGTCATAGGTTTTCATAGAATAAAGGGAATATTTGAATTCCCAGAGGGTTCCTTGCAAGGTAACTTCAATACAGAGTTACGCTAAAGCATTATAAATGAAATTGTTTTTAAGTTCTAACCTGACCATGTAGGAATGGGCTGTTACTCTTGTATGAAGGTAGGATGAACAAAATTGAAATTAGGCTTATTCTAGAACCCCTTATAACTCAGTGTGGACTCATCTCCAGGAGAAAAATGTCCATACATTGTTTTAGTATCACTTGTAATCACTTGAAATTCAGGTTTGACGTTAATGTCTAGGCCACGAGAGTTTCTCTGTAATGACCCTCCTGGAAGCTGACCTTGCACAGCTGATATTTCACCTCTAAAGAATCTGGACCAAAATAGTTTTAGTGAGCATCTCAAGTACAATCAAGACACAAGAGAGGGTAAGAACAAGAGAGAAAGTGCATTCTTTCCCCTCTCCCAAGCAAGCTGTTTTCTGAAGCTTTCTGTGCCTTACTTTGTTGTTTATTTGTTATTAAAAATAATAGATGTTATTGCTCATCAAATATTGAGCTTCTTTACAGCAGCACTAATAGTCTGTCAGGAAAAAGCAGTATGGCCATACAGGGGAGCCAATTGAAGAAGGACATCAGAATATGTAAGGTTCTTCACAACCCAACCTGATGTGGCTTAGAGAGAATAAAACTTTCTTTCAACCTATGCCGCTGAAGGTCTATCTTCTTATGTAAATTAGGAATGGTTGGGAGTGAGCCGAGAGCAAATCTCTCCTCCTGAGTTTCTATGAAAAGTCTGCCTTTAATTAAGACTGGAATTAAAAGCAAATTTTGAATTTTTTTAAATTCATTTTTATTGAAAGGTTGTCCAATCTAATTTAATGCCATATTTATTTAGAGGTGCTGCATACTGGGTTTTGGGAAATAAAGAAAATAAGGGGACTTCATGATCCAGCTAAACTCTCCACCCATCAGTTTGTGAGTAAATAATCTCTGCCTTATAGTGTCTGACCCTCCTGATGTCAGAGTTTTGGATCTAGCTGCCTTGATCACCAGCTCTTTACCTGATCCATTCTCCAAGCATTAGACCACCAGTCTAGGGCTTCAGTTAGACTTAACATGGAATTATAAAACATTGCTCCTTTGCCCCAAGAGCTTATAGTCTATTCAAGAGACTATACATTCACATACAATATATACAGATACAAACACACACACTTATGTATAAATGCACACATATATATATCTACACATTATATATAGATTTATATATATTTTATATATGTATATAAATATATGCATTATATATTGATATACATTATACATATTTATATACATATATAATGCATATATTTATATACATATATGTCATCTTATTCTCTGTGTATGTGTTTATATACATACATATATACACATTTCCAATATATATTCTACTGTCTCTGTGTATCTGAATACACACAGACACACACACACACACACACACACACACACACACACACATACACACAGACATATAAAACATGTGTGAGTGTCTATATATGAAGGAGTTAGCAGGAAGAATTTAAGGAAATGCACTGGTTTCAGTGTATACAAAGCTGTGTTTGAAACCAGGCCTACTAGAGGGTAATGCTGAGTAGAACCTCTGCCTTCTCTCGTTCTCAATTATTTAATCTGAAAAATGGGAATAAAGGCAATATTTACAATTTTCTCTATTCAAACTTCCAGAGACAGAGAACTCTTTTTAAATGACATATCCCCAAATGGTTAGGCTCCCTAGTGGGTAGATTTTCACTGTGTACACATACATTTTAATGACAAAAGACAGAAATGTCTTTAATGGAAGCACCACAGTCAGTGGCACATCCATGATTGGGACAGCAGCCTCCTAATTTATATGCATTCAACTTATTCAATGAACTGAGCATCAAGTATGAAAGGTTAAAGGATACAATGGAGAAAATAATCGTAACTTATTTTTGACATCATGGAGTTTACACTACGAAAGCTGGGACTCTGAGAGGAGACAGGCAGATAGACACACTTTCACACAAGCACATACACACAAATGCTAATTAAAAGTATAGCTTCGGAGGCATATTATGGTAGGAGACCACAGAATAAATTGTTTTGACTTTGGGAGGTAGGAGTATGACAGAGAAAGTACAGGAAATGAGCTGTAACATCAAGGATTATCTGAAGTTAAGGGTTGGGTAGGAAGGAGAAGAGACGACGTAGCAGGAAATGTGAGGAGTTCACAAGGCATAAAGCAGATGAGCGTGGCTGGTTTGCTCCAGTAAAAAAGATAAAGGGGAATGTGAAGTATAAGATGAAGCTGGAGAGATAGCCAGTAGTTAGACCATGAAGGTGCCTGCAAATTATGTAACTGTCATAAAAATTCTGACTTATTTTAGGAACAATGAGAAGCCTTTGAAGAAGTGGCAAAAGCTAGGGAAAGTAGATGACATGATCAGAGATCATGAGATGACTTTTATTCAGCAAGTCCCTTGTAGATGTAATGTAGGAAATCGGTTGGTTTGGGGGATAATGTGGATTAGGGACACCAGTTAGGAGACTCTTGAAACTTCAGTAGAAACCATTTGTAGACCATGGTAGCGTGGACAAAGGTGCTGGTGGTAAAGGGTGTATTATTTTCCTGTGAATGCTGTAACAGATTACCACACATTTGGTGGCCTGAATAACAGAAATGTATTCTATGACTGTTCTGGAGGCCAGAAATCCAAAACCAGTTTCATCTGGTCAAAACTGAGGTCTCCATCTATTGACAGCCTCTTCTGGAAGTTCTAGGCGAGAATCCTCTTTCCTCTTCCCGGTTTGGTGGTGGCGCCTCTCGCTCCGTCAGGTCGGGTCCATAAACTGTGTAAGCTTTGCATTCAGGACTCACTAGGCAGTAACACCCTGCTACAGTTGTGCTGTTCCATGAAAGGGAATGGACAGAGGGAAGTTAATACTTTGACTCCACTCTAGTTTGACCTCTTGCTTATACTACTCCAGTGATTCAGCCCTCGGCGATTACTTTTGCTTTTGACTTATTGCTTTAATTGATTATTTAAATATCACCTCAGTTGACTCCTGATAACCAGCATTCTTACTCTGAGACAGGGTCGGGTACCTACCATCAACAACACCACCATATGATGAGATGAGATGAGATAAGATGAGAAATTGGATTTCTCAAAGAGCTCACTTTAATGGAGAAAGCTCCTGTTACTAAGAGAACACTTGAGATTTTCTTCCTCCAAGCCTGTTCCTATCTCAGGCTTCTCTGGAGACTAGCCTCACTCCAGGATGCCTGGCTCTACAGTCTTCTTTCTCTCAGGTTTCAACTCTGCTTCCAATGTCCCACTCACTTTTCCATATTGGTCTCTGCCCTTCCTTGATGAGCTTACACTGCATTTCAGGCCTCTGGTGTCTGTCTTTTCTCTTGCAGTAGCCAAATCCAGCAGCCATGTGCCAAACTGGTAAGCCTAATATAAAAACAACATCTCTTATAGCTTCCTAAAAATCATCCCTCTTATGACTATTCAAACTGACCCAGGAACCACAACAGATTCCAGGGACACATCAATGAATCAGACTGGCCCCATTCCTGCTCTCACAGGGCTTATATTGTAGCTGGAAAACTACTATGAAACAGTAAAATAAATATGCAATGAACAGGCTAAAGAGATGATGTTTCTATTCCTAGGACTCATTTATTCTTTGCTTTCTTCCCATGAGGTGCAACAAGAACACCAGAGAGAGCTGCGCATGATGATGTAGAGCTTAGGTTAAACCAGGGTCTCTCTGCCTTGTTACTTTAGCCCAGATCACAAAACAAAGTTATTTTTGTGAGTCGGGGATTTTCCCCAATGCTCTGACACAAACAGGATGACACTTGCTTGTTGTCGTCACTAAGGAGGCTTTCTAGAAGCATTTTCTCTCCTCACTGCCAAAATGTAATCCAGGGACACAGGTCTTCAGAAAATAGGCAGGTTTTCCTCTGGGGGTTTCATCTGAAAGCAACACTAAAGCTGCTCACTTGATCTCTTTACCCTCTCGCCACCTGCAGGATCATCTGCCTTCATCTCCTAGACCAACCTTGCACAAAAGGGCACAATATTCCCAATTTTTTGAGTAAAAAAGAGAAAGGGGAGTGTGAAGTGTGAGATGAAGCTGCAGAGATAGCCAGTAGTCAGACCATGAAGGTGCCTACAAATTATGTAACTGTCATAAAAATTCGGACTTATTTTAGGAACAATGAGAAGCCTTTGAAGAAATGATAGAAACTAGGGAAAGTAGATGACATGATCAGAGATCATGAGATGACTTTTATTCAGTAGGTCCCTTGTAGATGTAGGAAATTGGTTGGTTTGGGGGATAATGTGGATTAGGGACACCAGTTAGGAGACTCTTGAAACTTCAGTAGAAACCATTTGTAGACCACGGTAGTGTGGACAAAGGTGCTGGCCCCTGCTTGCTTGTGAGCCAGGTTTGGCCTGAGAGCTCACTCAAACCACAACACTTAAAGCCTTATCCCTAGGTTCTCTTAACCTGTCTATTACCCCAATCGCTACAAAACTGAGGCCCTGTCCATTTATCTTCAGGGTTCTCCCCAAGCTCTGGAATCCCATCTATGAGGATCCTTTAAGGGCCATGGTCTAGCCACCTAGCCTGTACATTTTCATGATGATAAATGTATGTCTGCTTATACTTATGAAAACTACTGGGCCAAGATTCTTCTCTGCTGCCACACCTCAGAATTTCCAGAGTGAACAGCTGGCCTGGGTCACGGCCTTTTGATGCTATAGCCTTTTGCTTGAGGCCCAAATGTTGGGGTTGACTTTTTCCCTGCATGGACACCTGGATCTCTGCAGAGGACCTAGTTGGCAGCCCTACATACAGATCCTAGTGCAGCCCAGCCTGTTCTGTGGGAATCTTGGGCAATGGCTGTACCCTCCCTTCATGTCCCATCTTTACCATCATGGTAGGAGGTGGGCCTGAGAATATGCCCCCTTGAATATATATGCCACCATTACCTCCTTTAGTGCACAAGCCCCTCTTTTAGTGTAACCAGTGCTCTCAGATTAAATGTAGGAGCATTATGAGAGAGAAGTCTAGAGAGAAGGTTTAGGGTAAAGGACAAAGATAGCCTTAATGTAATCTCTCAGACTATAGAAAATGACATTCTCTAGGCAAGTGAGAGTGACATCTTATTTAGAGCCTTAGATGAACCAGATGGCATGAGCTAGATCATGACTCACAACAAGGTTTCTACTTTTATGCACCTTGCAATGAGGAAAAACATATAGCAATAGTTAGCAATTGACTGTTTGAAAGTGCCCTGAGGACAGACAGTCTCTTCTGTAATAAGGGGATACTTTTTTCCAGAGTGACAAATTTTTCAGAAGGTCACATTTTCTCCATGTAATCAGGCTGAATTTTATGACGTAGCAGGTTGATAGTGGAACTATTTCTGCAATCAGGGCAGGACATCATGTGCCCGAAAGGCTTTGCTCAGAGGCAGGAGAAAGGCTTAAAGACTAGAATGAGGAAGAAGGTTGGTCTGAAACTTCCTTCAAGGGAACACTCCATCTATATATCTCCAACTGTGATAAGCCGATGGGTAGGTATGTGTTCCTATCATGGAAAGACAATTAGGAAGTGTATGAATTCTCCAAAACCACATATTTTATTCTAAAAGACATATTAATTTCTCCAATTCTCAGTTTTAAATTATAAGAAGTATGAAATCCTAAGTATTATATGTATTTTTGACAAATATGTAATATATATATGTATATACAAATATATATATGTATTTTTGACAAATATATAATAACTGATTCAAGCAGCACCAAAATCAGAAAAAAAAACAAAACTAAAATTTGCATAAGGGCATAGCCAACCCTCACGAAAGTATAAAGCCTTTTTTTTGTATGACTTGACTAAATAAAATATGAACATAAATATCACTATGAAGAAAAAAATTGAAATCATTTATAAACTCTCTAACCAAAAAAAAGTATCTAAACATGTTTGTATATGTGATTCCACACATTTTTCCTATCAGTTGTTATATACTCTGTTCAAAACCAAGTTCATGTTGTAATCTTCATTATTTTTTTAAACTTAAGAGTTTAACATGGGCATGCTTATGCATCATTCATTTTTCCATATTCTTAAATCCCTTCTGTTATGATACGTTGAAAGCTAAGTTGTATCAAGTTAAATCAATGTATTATTTCTTAGTCAATCATAGATCGATCTAACTATCTGATATATTCTGGATGTCTCCTCCAAATCTCATGTTGGGAGATATCCCCAGTATTGGATGTGGGGCCAGATGAGTGATGTTTGTGTCGTGAGGATAGATCCCTCATGGCTGGGTGCTGTCTTCACAACAGTGAGTGAGTGCTTGTGAGATCTGGTTGTTTAAAACTGTGTGGCACCTCCCATGATTCTCTTACTTCTCTTGCTCCCTCTCTCACTATGTGAAATGCTTGCTCCCCGTTTTCCTTCTGTCATGATTATAAACGTCCTGAGGCCTCACCAGAAGCTGAGCAGATGCTAGAGCCATGCTTCCTGTACAGCCTGTGGACACATGAGCCAACTAAACCTCTTTTCCTTATAAATTATCTAGTCTCAGATATTTTCTTATAACAATGCAGGAACAGCCTAACATGTATCTGCCCATCTAAATATACATAATAGGAATTGGTTCATGCAATTGTGGAGGCTGAGAGCTCCCACTCTGCAAGAGGAAACACCAGGAAAGCTGATGATGTGATTCATACCAAGTTAAAAGGCCTGAGAATCGGAAAGGATACTGGAGTAAGTCCTGGTCTTTGCTCAAAGAATGGAGAACCAGGGTCACTGATGTCTGAGTGAAAAAGAAGATGATGTCCCAGCTCAAGCAAAGCCCAAATTAACTCCTTATCCACTTTTTTTGTCCTATTTAAGCCCTCAAGGGATTGGATGATGCCTACCAGCATTGTTGGAGACAATCTTCTTCACTCAGTCTATCAATTCAAATGCTAATCTCTGCCAGAAAAGTTATCACTGATACACCTAAAAGCAATGTTTTGCCAGCTATCTGAACATACCTTAGATAAGTTACGTTGACACATAAAATCAGCCATCACAATGATGTTTTTAGTTTTTCAATATTATCAACAATGCTCTTCTGAATATTTGTATATTTCTACAGTTTTAATATCACTTATTTGCTTAAATTCTTAGGGGAAATTCTTAAGCCAAATGATGTGAGGTATAAGTTTTCATTCATTTGCTTGGTAAATCAAGAACAAAGAGAGGGTAATTTAGCATTTTTCATCCTTTGTCATTAGCTATAACTTATGCCATAAATATGGTAAGGTAGATATACGTACACACAAAACATTAGGTAAAAAACTAATGTCTTAAATTTTCATGTCTAATTATATGTCAGTTACTTTTATCATCTTGTTTTCCAAATTAAGATTATTTTTGAGAAAAAAGTCTTTTTTATAACATAGAGTCTAAAAACACCTTATATCTCAGAAAAGGACTACACACGTAGCTACACACACACATTGGCTTTCACAGCACAGATAGCTTTCAATAGCATTTTTGTATACGGTCCTCCCAAATAACACATTATATCTATATACAAACACATATATATGTATGTGTATATATAGATAGATAGATAGATGAACCTTTAGATATATATGTACTCTATATTACATAATATATATTACTGATTTCACATCATTCTATAGTATACTGAAGAGCAAATTAGAAATGTCATTAATTCCATATTGTACTAAAATATATTGATGAGAAATCTGGATTCATATTTAAGAGGGAGTTCATTTTAGTAGCACAAATATGTCACATAAAACCTCATTTGAAGAACTGAAAAGGTTGTATTTGGAACAAAAGGTTAGGCTAAGCTCTAAGAAATTTCCTCCAAAGACCAACATATCTGCTGATAAATCCAGATGCATTTTTCCTAGGCTTGCAAGCACTGTAGTCTTAGGTACAAACTTTGAGAATAGTTTCTTACACACTTACACACACTTACACATGCTCACATGCATAGATGTGTGCATTTCCACATGCTCTATGTACTATTCTTAAATATATTTCCCCTGGTCTTCTGGGGGTAAAGCCTAGAGAACTGGCTTGGTGAAGTGATTAAGCCCACTGTCACTGGAGTCAAAATGCTTATGTTAAATCATGATTCCATCACCCATCAACAGGTAATCTTAAGGAATTCACTATTTTAACTTCTCAAAGCCTTAAATCTTAGTTAACTTAAAGTCTAAGCCTCAGTGTTTTCATCTGTAAAATGAGGGTGATGCTAGTAGAGTCTGTCTCTCAGGGCTGTTGAAACATTTTGAAGCTCTTGACATCTAGTAAACATATATATATATATTTTTAGACCAAGTCTCATGCTGTTGCCCAGGAGGGAGTGCAGTGGCATGATCTCAGGTCACTGCAACCTCTGCCTCTTGGGTTTAAGCAATTCTCATGCCTCAGCCTCCTAAGTACTTGGGACTATAGGTGTGCACCACCATACCTGGCCAATTTAGTAGAGATGGGGTTTCACCATGTTGGCCAGGCTAGTCTTGAACTCCCGACCTCAGGTGATCCACCTGCCTCAGCCTCCCAAAGTGCTGGGATTATAAGCATGAGCCACCATACCTGGTCTTAACATTAATTTAATACTCTAAACTTCCTAAACATTTTTTAGTGCTAGGCGAATAGTCTCCTTTTTATTATTTTCCTTGAGAAGGAGTTTCACTCTTGTTGCTCAGGCTGCAGTGCAATGGCATGATCTCAGCTCACTACAACCTCCACCTCTGGGTTCAAGTGTTCCAGAACATTCAGGAGTCTGGAGAGACCAATGGGTGAAACACAAGGATTTTATTAAGGTGGCCACTGGCTCAGCAGATTAGCATCCCAAGGCTAGTGCCTAACGAAAACAGGACTTGACTTTTTATACACTCAGGATGACATAGCAGCTAACAGGTTTACAGAAGCCAGAACAAAGAACAGTTAATTAATTTGTAATATGTCTTGTGATGTATGTTACATTTGAAAATAACATTTTGAGAAACACATTGCTAATTCTTTGGGTATTATCTTGCCCTGTGACCTTGTAGATGGTCTGCAAGAAAAACAGGAGTCTTGAGTTACCTGGGAACTTTGCTGGGAATGTGGGGAGAAAGGATAAGCTAGGTTTTTCAGGGAGTTAATTTCAAGCAGAGCTGGAGGTTAGGTTTTATAATGAACACAATACAGTAAACTCTGTTATGCAGCAATTACAGTCTATTATTATATTATTTAATTTCCCTCTTCACAAGTGATTCTTGTGCTGTACCCTCCCTAGTAGCTGGGACTACAGGCATGCACCACCACGCCTGGCTAATTTTGTAATTTTAGTAGAGATAGGGTTTCTCCATGTCGGTCAGGTTGGTCTGGAACTCCCAACCTCAAGTGATCCATCCACCTCAGCCTCCTCCCAAAGTGCTGGAATTACAGGCTTGAGCCACTGTGCCCAACTTCCCATTATTAGGAAATAGTTGTGAGACAGTCAGGTGGGAGGGGGGCCCCGGAAAAACCCCAACCAGCCTACGTGTTGGGGTGGAGCCATGGGGAGTTTGCCAATTTGCAGCAGGTAGAAGCGTGGGCCCTCTTCTTCCTGGGTGGAACCTGAGATCCCTGGGTGGGAAGCCCTCTAACAGAGACTCTGGCCTCCTGGAAAGTTCCTGTATCTCCATTTTCTTCTTTTTCACCCAGTGAAACCCTGCCTGACTCACCATACAAATTGTCTGAAAGCCTGAATTTTTGTGGCTATGGGACAAAGAACCCTATCTTTAGCTGAACTAAGAAAACATCCCACAACTGTAGCACATCAACAATTCAGTGTAAACTTAAAATCATAATTAACAGTAAAAATAGCTTATGGCCAAAACTACAGGTGGGATTTCACATGGCAGATGTTCTAAATGGATTCTGAGCTAAAAGTTGGAATATTTCATACCAGCTTTTAGAATTATGCAATTAGCTACAGTGAACGGAGATCGTGCCATTGCACTCCAGCCTGGGTGACAAGAACTAAACTCTGTCTCAAATATATATATGTGCAACTATGCAACTACAGTCCTCATCTTTCATCCAGATGTTTTAGTCAGTGACCTGAAGCCTGGGTTGAAGTATAGGCTTTGTCACTAGTTCAATTCGATTAATTTTTGTTCAATAAAGATAATATCAGATATACCAGGAACATCACACCTGATTGACAGGAGATTATCCTGTGGCACAACGTTGGGCAATTAATGCCTCTGATCTTTTAACTAATCCTCTAACGCAGGCCTGACTGCACTCTGGAGTGCTGGTGAGATTTAGGAGATGACAGACATGTAATTGAATGGAAGACCACAAAGCAGGAGCTAGTTAGCGATCATCAAAGTAAACATCACCATCACTCCCTCTTTTTACAGATCATTATCCATTAAGACCCAATGACAGAGAAGTTAAAGAGTTTCAATCACCACACTTTCAGGGTCAATTCATCTCTGACAAAGAACAGATGTGGAAGAATTATTCAATTCATAGTTGACTTGTCAGAAATTCCAACATCTTGGGCTGTAATTAAATGACTTTGCTTATGAAATCACGAATTCCTTTTTGTAGGAAAGTAAAATTGTTATCACTAGCCCAAAGTCTAAATATGTATTTACCTTCCACATATTTTCGGATACTAGTCACGGAAGCATCTGCTCTGTAAAAGGTTTGCAAGGTGTATGTGGTTTGCAAAGTGGCTGCTGTGGGTATTGATGGGGAGGGAGGGGGACAGAGCTAAACAGGTTCCCTGAGCATTATCCCATTTAAATTGTTAGGGTTAGCTGTGTCAGTCTTCAGCCTAATCAAAAACTTACATGTTTCAATTGAAAAAATGAAAAAAAAAATCCTTTAAATGGCAGGACAAAGCAGAAAAAGAGAAAAATAAAACAATCTACCATTGTGGGAGGACTTCTGCTCCAAGTACATAGCACTCTCTCCCAGACTGAGCAAGTCTAGGCACAGCGTAGAAACAGGCAGTTGATGAGATGGCCACACAGGGCTGTCAGCTTCCCCATGGCCTACCTGAGGTCCAAACATTTTCACATCATCTCAAGCCATCTATTGAAATAAAATGAAAAAAGGCAAGGCTGGACAAGTTTAGCTTCTACTTATAGAAGAAAAACTTTGACTTTAAATATTTTAACATACATTCCAAGTCTAGAGGAAAAGATCTATCATGTTTTTGCTACAAAGTATCATATCCCCTGTTCCTAAATCCTTCCTTTTATTTCACCAACAATATACATACTGCCTGTATGATTGAGCAGTTAGTTATTAAGTAGTAGGAAAATAAAATTTAAGTTTTGTCTCATGAAATTTTTGAAATTAGCAAGCTTTACAAGTAGAAAAGAGGCTTGTAAAACCAAGTAAACAGGCAAAAAAAAAAAATAGAAAGGAAACAAATATTGAAACAAAAAGTATGAGGACAGTGAGGAAAATGTTCGGTTTAACATCAGTTAGTGACTCTCGAATATAATGAAAAGTGAACATTTGTTCATTTGTGATCTCAAAAATAAATTTAGTTAAATTTTATCTGCACACATTTGAAAGAAAACCAAGGAGCATTAAGGTTATAGTCAGAGAAGGATAGAGATCATCTGAGACCCCAAACCACTGTCATATTTTAATGATACAATAATACAATGAATTAGATACAATCCTAATTTGTTAAAGGTGTTGAACAGCACTAGCAGGACCACCTAGAGGGTGGTAAGATTGACTTCAGCTTAAGATTGGCCTCACTGCCTGAAAAATGCAAAAGAGTGTAACGTTTTCTATAAATATGTAAATCCAAGTATAGATGTTTGAGTATTTCTCGGGTTACTTTTCCCTGCCCTAGTCACAGAACACTGTAAATAAATCAGTACTCTCAGATTCTCATACCTCCACCTGCTCTACCAGTCTGTATTCCTGCAGTAACTGTTTGCCTGGAAAATAGCAGGGTTCCCACCTTAGGAGTGGTTGACAGGTTAAAATAAATTGCAGAGCCCATCAAAATCCACTACTGCCTCCAGCTTACTCTACCTCCTTGAGAGACCAGGGTCACAAAGAGGAAGGACAGAGGGACCTATTAACACTCCCCTTTATCACATTGTTGTTTGAAAATCCCTGGGGATAATAGAGGGTATTCTGGACTTGGATTCATTTGATATTGGGAAATCAAGGTGGAAAAGAAGAAGTTGTTGTAGCAAGAGCATTTAGGGGACTGATTCTGCTTGATATCGGTGCATCCTTTCCAAAGCCTAAGAATTCTCTCGTTAGACAGAACTCCCAGAATTTAGTGATGTCAGAGAAAGGTTGGTTCTCATTCTATATCTCATAATCCCTCTATTCCTGTGACATAAGGCTGAAAGCAATGATGTTGCCATTCATCCTTTCACGTGTTCATTATGGTCTACAGCTAAGAAGAGCTATTTGGGGTTTGCTTTGCCTGATGGTAGCAGAAGAAAATGAATAAGAAGCCTCCTTTCACGTGTTCATTATGGTCTACAGCTGAGAAGGATTATTTGGGGCTTGCTTTGCCTGATGGCAGCAGAAGAAAACAGCAAGAAGCCTTCTTTCATGTGTTCATTATGGTCTACAGCTGAGAAGGGCTTGCTTTGCCTGATGGTAGCAGAAGAAAACAGCAAGAAGCTTTCTTTCACGTGTTCATTATGGTCTACAGCTGAGAAGGGCTAGTTGGGGTTTGCTTTGCCTGATGGTAGCAGAAGAAAACCAACAAGAAGCCTCCTTTCACATGTTCATTATGGTCAACAGCTGAGAAGGGCTTTTTGGCGTTTGCTTTGCCTGATGGTAGCAGAAGAAAACCAGTAAGAAGCCTCCTTTCACGTATTTATTATGGTCTACAAGAAAGAAGGGCTGTTTGTAGTTTGCTTTGCCTGATGGTAGCAGAAGAAAACCAGTAAGAAGCCTTGCTACGGAAGCTTGCGGTAAGGAGAAGGGTAAAATGTTGAGTGAAAAGAGAACCAAAGAAATTACCTGATTCAATGTCTTCATTTTATAAGTGTGAAAACTTGCAGAAAATTGCTTAATCTCTTTGGTTCTGAGGCACACCATTCATTTATAATCATATGAAGAGAGCTCACGGATGCCCTTATTAGCAGTCCAAATCCTACAGGATGGCCAACAGTTTCTCTTAAGAGCCGGTTGGGCTTAAATTTAAAATCTGTGTCTACCAATATGTACCAGATTTTTGACCTTAGTTACATTTTAAATATTTATAAACTGATGGTGTGGGAAGTTAAATAATTTGCCTAGTAAATAGAATGTGCTTTGTGGATTTAATGGGTTCTCTATGCACTTAGATAAGAAATCATCTTGCAAAGCACTTGGCACAATGTGTGATACCACAATACATGGTACTTGATGAAAGAGGGCTTATAACAACACTATGATAATTGTTGCTATTACTAGTTGTTCATTTTGTGCTCCTTTAGTATAATACCGCAGACTGGGTAATTTATAAAGAACTTGAATATTTTCTCAAAGTTCTGGAGACTGGGAAGAGCAAGACCAAGATATTCAGTTGTTTGGCGAGAGCTACTCTCTGCTTCCAAGGCGACCCCTCGTTGCTGCATCCTCCACAAGAAGGAACGCTGGGTCCTCACATGACAGAAGGTAGAAAGGTAAGTGCGCTGAAGGCTGCCTGAGCCTCTCTTATAATCCCATTCTTGAGGGAGGGTGTCCTCATGACCCAATCATCCCTTAAATGCCTTACCTCTTAATACGATCACATTGGCAACACTTGAATTTTGGAGAAGACACATTCAGACCATAGCATTACTTCTATTACTACTTGCTTGCTGCAAAAGTAACTGTGTTTTTTCACCATGGAAAGTAATGGCAAAAACCACAATTAATTTTCGCACAAGCCTAACACATAAAAATATCAGCTGCTCCTCTTCAGTGTAGTCAACTTCCATCAATAATGTGCTTTTAAAGTTCCTGCTTTGTATTTCCTTCCCCTACACAGTTGGGGCATATTTCTTCAGCACAATCCCCTATCCTGAGCAGCATTTTGTCTCTTTCTGAAGTCACTCCTGTGTGTGCCTCCATGATCAGCTGCCAAGCATCTGTATTTCCTTGTGCTTGTAATTTCTGGACATTGGATGCTAAATATCTGTCGTGAGAAAGTGGCAAGTGACAGTTTGCAACATTTAACCATTATAAAACTCACTCTACCAAAACAAAGCACAGAGAAACCATCTGAAGATGAAAAGGAATATATATGTATATATAGTTGGTGTTGATTCAAGTCAGAGGATTAAGTGAGTTAATGCTAAGGAAGCAATCAGCTGCAGTTAATGAGAATGATTATCTGGGAAAATAGAACTCACTATTGCTTTCCACATAAAAGAGTAGATTTATTATTTTTGGATGCTAACTACTTTAACAGAAATATCATTCATTTACACTGAGATGTACCTCAGAGATGTGCTTTTGTTAATGATAATAAAACCCTTCTGGATTGTCATTTATCTTCCTATCCCTGGAAGCCTTCTGAGAGTTTTCTGATTGGGGGGTAAGGGATTTCTGGGTGTTCACTTTCTGTGATGAGTTGCCTCCTATAGTAATATTACTGGCATCTCAGAAACAGAGTGGGTGCCCTGAGGTGTGTCCCAGGGCTGTCTTGGTGCCAAAGATCTGACCTTGAATGACTGTACAGAATGGGGAATCTCAGAAGTAAAAATTTGAGATTTGCAGAGCCAAAAGTAAAGCTGCATTATGTGGTGGGAAAGTGATTCAGCTGTTCACCTTCTCTTCCCTCCTTTCACAAACTGATTCACAGCATTTTCTTGAGTTTACCTTCTGTCCTTTCCTCCTCACTTGGCTCCAATTTGCCTCCCGTCCACTTCTCTACCAAAGAGCTCTCTTTAAAAGTATTCGTGATCTCTCCGTAACTAAATAAAATAAATATTTTTAGCCTTTACCTTACTTGACCTATCAGCAGTATTTTTCCCCGCAAGACTGAGATCTAGCTCTTGCTGGAGAAGGTTCAGCTGTGGCTTACAATGGAGAAGTGGTTTTCTGAGATGTAGCACCAGAGACACTTGCTGAGAACCTTGGTAGAAATCTGTCCTTTGAGGTGCCAGGGAAATAGTCCAAGGCAGGTGGCTTCATTCAGAAATAATTTCAAAGTTGCAGTACAGCCAGAGAAAGCTACTGGGGATATTGCTGACCCTCCTGTTTTGCAGAACAGCACTGCAGGCGTTGTCCACTGTAGGTACTTGCTGGGAGTGGATTCTCAAGCCAGGGCAAAAAACTTCCCTCCTCCAGTTTTCCTCCAGACCCCTCTAATGACAAATCCATTAATCTAACTGGCAAATGATTACAGAACTCATCTACATTATTGAGGAACAAGCAATAAAGGGTGTATTTGGATGGGAAAAGCAACACGTTGTTAAGAAACAACATTTACCTAGTCAACTCTACTGAGTTTGAGATTCTTAGTGGTCACACAGAAATGGGTATTTAGAAATCTCAAAGGATCTATAAACTTATTCAGGACTAAATATATGAGCTTTATCCTCAAGTTGGTTCTTCTTCAGCTTCACTGTGTGTTTTCTGAAGCCAGAAACATAGAAGTAAACCTTAACATTTCCTTCTTGTTATACTCCAAAACACTATGAACCCTTGACTAATCTCTTAACTCTTACTGAGATCTCTCCATTTAGGTTTCTATCTCCAGCCCTGAGTATAGAGCATAGTGTATAATAGGTAACCAATAAGCGTTTGATGAGTTAATAAACCTTTATATGCTATACTAAATTATGCCCTCTGCAAGATACATGTGTCATATTCCCTAAAAATGGAGTATTACTGTAGAGGGAAGAATGTGACTTAGCCCAAAGTAAAGTTTGACCTTTGCCTTTGGCTTTTGTGAGATAATCTATTTCACACCTGCCAGGAGTATCTGTTTTTATGGCTGAAGCTGGGACACAGCAGATCTTAGGGTGGAATCATCCATACCTGATGGTCAAAAAGTAGAGTCAGGCAAAGCAAGAAAGACCAGTCATTTAACTAAAGAGGGGGATTTGGGGTCATGGTATCAAATGATCTGGAGACCGAGTTCAACCCTATGGGCAATCACTCACTCATTCAATCATACCTATGTAATGACACCAAAACTTTGGTATCTATGGATACCAAAAATACTGGACATCAAATTTCTAGATATCAAAACTTGTGTGAGCTTGTCTAGTTGGCAGTGCTCCATGCATGTTATTACACATCAATGGCAGGAGGGTAATGTGTCCTGAGGACAAAACAAGCTTCCTATTTGGAAACTTTACAGACTCTGCCCTGTGTATCTTTCCTTTGTCTAATTTTAACTGTATCCTTTCCCTAGAAATAATTCAAAACTGTGAGTATAATAGCCTTCAATAAATTATGTGTTTTTCTAGCCAATTGTTGAAACTGAAAGTGACTTTGAGAGCTCCCCACCCCAAACTTGTAGTTGGTGTCATTCTGTGAGAATTATACTTTAAAACTTAATGGTTTGGCTAATTCTGGGTAGTTACATGTTGAAAAGGACATTTTAGAAATGATTAAGGATCTCATTATGCAAAGATAACCCTGAAATATCAAGGAGATTCTAAATTGAATTAAATGTATCCTTATATGAGCAAGGCAGAGGGAGATTTGCTACATACCCAAAAGAAGACAATGGGATCTCTCACTGTTGCTTCTTTCTTGGCTCTTCATTTGGTATTTTGCTTACATTCAGTCTCTTCCATGTGCTCTCTCTGCTTTTCCCTTCACATTTGAAAACTCTCAGTGACTTTGTGTAAAGCTCTCACTTCTCTCCTCAGGCTTTGCCTCTTCCTTTCTCAAACTTTTCTTTTGAGTTGCCAATCTTGCTCATCCACATTTTGAGTTTCCCAAGTTTCATTTAGAAAGTGAGCACAAATAAAACTACTCAGGCAATGTAGGCAAGCTTTGCCTTTTGAAAAATTTTATAGCTGAGGATAAATCAAAATTATTATGGAGGGTTGACAGACTGTCAACTAATGCATCACTGGAGATGTCTTTACAAGGATTCCTGAACACAGGAGAGTAAATACTTAATGGCTTTTGTAGTCAAAATAAGTCAGCAAACAGCAACAATTTGTGAGAGCTGTGGTGGTTACTTAGGAGGTGGGAATTGGGATAAAGCTTGCACTGAGAATAGACTCTCACCTGATCCAAAGTCAGGGCTCCCAGAGTGGGGCAGGGACTAGGGGTCCAAGTAGGTAGGCAGCAAGAATGGATCTGGCAATTGTTCCCAGGACTAGGGCTTGTTGGCCAGAGAGTCAGTGGCTCCTTCTCTTTTAGTTATCAATTCCTTGTTTTAAGGTAATGGCTACTTGCACTAGAGTGTAATATTTAATAAACTAGGAAGGAGTTGGTTACTAGTTTGGGGTAGAGAGTAAATGGTAGAGACTTCACCAAACAATTTACTATCATTACTAAGCACAAAGATATATTTCCCAGTCTCTCCACCCCTCCTCACAGTATGGAAGGAAATAGTTCATGCCACTTCCACCTTTGCCCATAAAGGCATCCCATAGGTCACACATACAGTTTATTCTTTTTCTCCATTGGATGATGTATTGAACACTTCTTTAAAGGCAAGAAATGGTAGAGCCATAAGGTGGAAAGAGCTTGAGTCCCCCCCCACCCCATTCTCTCTCTCTCTCCTCCCCATTTCTTTGCCCTTCAAGATCTAAACTCAACTTAATAAATATTCCTCAACTTTACCCCAACATTTAAAGCGAAATAAATACCTGTAATTATTTAGAGCATGACCACACTTAACAAAATTAAACCAATTATAAAAGACTTTTATAAACCCAAGTTTTAATTATCCAATGCAGATAGAAGACTTCTGAAAAATGAGACATAGGATGACTGCTTACTGCTGTGACGCCCTAGCGCAAAACATGAACCTCATAACTTTTGAATCCCTTTCAATGCATGATACTGAACAGATTTGGAGTTTAAATAAATGCAGACAAATTAAATTGGCATATAGTGACGCAAGTTGCTGGAGTTCAAGGATGATGCTAATATTAACTTTATCCCCTGACCCTCAGCCCTAGATTGTTTTTTGTCTCTATATAATTTATGTGTGAAATTTCTGAGGTTAAAAGTGGAGATTACAAAACTTGGAATAACAATGAAACTCACTTTCTTTGGTGAAAAGTTACTTCGAGCTTTAATTCAGGGGAAAACACTCATGAAAAATAGTACTTCTGGCCTTCCCATTATTAATAGATCATCATCCTTTTATATGTTACCACATCCCACCAACACAAGAGGACTTTCATGCCTGTTCTTTTCCAATTCCGTTGGATACAAGCTAGTCTCCTAATTGTACACATGGGTGAATATGTAAGTGATGGCATGGGTTCTGTGCCCTTCTGAGAAGCCACGAGTTCATCATCCTTCTGAGAAGCAGTTATGGCATGTACATTTTCCATAATAAGACTGCCATGGTGCAATTAAAGAAGAGATAAATCTTGCTGTCTTGATGACAGCCTGTGAAACTGAAACCATGTAATAAAGATTTCTCTGAGAAAATAGAAACTTATATTCTTTGACAGTGTAATTATTATGCTCTGTCAAATTACTTTGCTTTTTTCATAAAAATCACTTAATACTTCATGCAGATATTACTTTAGCCATCAAATATCACTTTAGGGAAAGTTAATAATTTAGGAACTTTTATATTTCAAAATGGCAAATCCAATAGATATATGCAATACCGTAACCAGATTGGCCTCCCACTCTGAAAATTTTGTGTGATTGCTTCTGCCTCAAAGTAAGGCTCCAGAAAGAACAATTGGATTGCATATTAAGGTGACTTTGTTTAGTATTTGGTGGTCAGAGTGTCAATAACATTATTGAAAATAGCCTAAGAAGGCCTTGTGACTTTCATTTAGAAGAGAGACATTTCCTCTATAATTTTATCTTTTATGACATTTTAACTGAAATATCTCATTTTTTCAAAGCCTGTGCTTTCCAAACTGATGTTTACTGGTAACCAAAATGTGTTTTTAACTTTATGGAAGAAGTTATAGTAATAATTGTTTTATCTGGCATTACTAAATGATTAATACATTCCTGACACTCAACTAGGTTTTTTACACATATTATCTTTTTTAACATAAGAAAGTTTGTCATCCCATTTTATAGAAGAGAAAATAGGAGTATGGTGATACTGAATAACTTTTCCAAGGTCATGAAATTAATGTGTCCTCTTGTGAATTTGTATTCAGATGCTCTGAGTCAGACCCAACCATTGTAGCCCCCACCACACTTTACTGCTTTCCCATAACAGCCATCAATTATTGAGTGTTTATTCTTGAGCACATTTCCACTTTTTTTTTAAAGAAAGAAAAAGAAAAGAAAGAAAAAGAATGAAAGAGAGAAAGAAAGAGGAAGAGAAAGAGGGAGAGAGAACGGGATTCTTGTTTTATTGCCCAGGCTAGAATGCAGTCTAAAAATGAGTATTAAAAACCTCTTTTATGCCAATAATTGTGCTTAACAATGGAGACAGGAAGGAATAGGGGATGAAAATAACAAACAAGCAGCCAACCAATATTTTATTTAAAC